>JAAIFI010000090.1:0-103329 GCA_011032875.1 Phlebia tremellosa | reverse complement strand
TTCCGAAGATGGAAGTTGAAAGCAAGGAGGGTCCCCCCATGTAGAGGTATAGATTGTCTGCTGTTGACTATGAACGATGAGTGGGGGGTTTCAAGTTCGTAGCTTGATACAGATTGAGCGGATAGGACCTAGATAAATCGTCTTCAGTCGAACACAGCCACCAAAGACCTCTCGACACGCACCGCATTACCCCCGTCAAGATCGGGACGTTAACCCGAGACAAGGTAGCTTCCATTATATTGTATGGTATCTGGCTGAGAATGTATTGTCTTGTCATCACCAATCAAACAGATCGTGCATACCGCAGGTAGTCTCGGTACATTCAAATTTGGCGACACAGTTTCATGATTGTGGTCAATTCAGACGCAGCTGGTGAAAGCCCTACACATCCTGAGGGTGCACGACTGTCAGTGATCGCATGCAATTGGATGTACACGAGGCCTGAAAGCGCTCGCCAAGCACCTAGAGGGCTGTCCGAGGGTGCACCTGGTTTGACTTCTTATGTGTCTTGCACCTGCACGTCTTACGATTATCTGTGCGCTCAATAGGTCAGTGACATATCGTTCAATCTGATTAGGACAATAATTAGTAAACCCATCGATTCCCAGTGGCTTTCGCACAGATGACTCGCCCAGTGTGGAGTCCTCTTTTCCTTGTCATATTCCTTAGCTGCGGACTCTGTCTTAGACCAGCCTCTACACTGAGATATCAAAGCGGTCGTTGTACCCCCGACGCTTCTAGACTGACTCCGAGTCTAGCGTAAGGCCCTCCCCTCTTCCTTGCCCCATTTCTCCACCCAACACAGGCTCAGGAAAAGTGATACTAGAGACCGATTGAGAGAATGTATTAGAGAAATGCACCCGATTCGTCGTCGTATTTCCACTAGGAGGCACTGTAAGGAGGACTGACTCAGTCGGAGGGTGTGCTGTTACGCGTCCTTCCGCCGTGATGCTGTTACGAGGCGAAGTGTTTGTGATGACTTCTTGAGACGACATCCTGGTACCCGGAGCTAGTGAACGAGAGAGCATACGTGTGAGAACTGGTCTGTGAGATGATGTTCGTCCACCATCCTCTCTCTGTTCCAATGAACTGGTTGAGCCGACCGACGGGTTGCCACGATAGAGTGGTGCGCGAGACTGTACTGCCAATGGAGGGGTGGACAGAGTGAGGGCCGACCCAGATGGCCCAATCATTTCAGGATGCTCTACCACAGGCGACATTCCAGCATCTCGCTCATGATCCTCAGACGCATCTCCAGTTCTAGCTCTTCCAGAGATATAGATATTGGATACGAGTCTCTTGACCGCTCCTGTCACACTGAGGCCACGAGATCGTCTGCGATTCCCTTCTGACATATACTCCTGGACAACAGGACTCCCAGTGATTGGCAGTGACGGAGGATGAGATGGATAGATAGCGCCTTCGGGTGTCGGGTCGAAGTTTGGTATAGGATCGAAAGAGGTCTGTAAAATTGCAGCTATTGACGACTGCACCTGCTCGGAGTCTGGATCAGGAGAATTCCAGAATTCAGGCAATCCTGGCATAGGACTTGGTATTCGGCTCTGATCTGAGCCCAGATCCCTAAGAGTCTCCAGCTTTTCCAAGAGCTTGTCTCCAATCACAATCCCCTCGATAGCGCACTTTTCGACATTATCCAATAACTTCTTCAGCGCAGGCCACGGCATACGTCGAAGGACTTCGCTGGGCCGGCTGCACAAAGTCGTTATCCATGGTAAATTCGAATAGTAGCCGCAATTGTACCATCTTCCCTTGATGCATCTAGCGGCGGCTTCCGAAGCTAAGTCAATCAAATCTTTTAGGATCTGAAAATCTGTCTCTTCGTTGCTGGCTTCAAATGCCAAGTTGGAAAGCACAACAAACATGTGACGATCCTCTGGTCGCCGATAGTCTTTGTTGTTATGGAATATTTGTATTGCGAGTCGCGCATATCGTCCTGCATGTTCAGAGAATTGGTCTCCGAGGTCTAATCCGCCTGGCGGGGCGTCAGCTTGACTATGTTTTGCCCAAGATGGTGTACTTACTGCGCATGATTTGTTCACCTATCCATCCGCCTAAGACGGTCTCCGGGTTCCCTAGTCGGCACAAAGACTGGTATACCATCGTTCGCAAGCCTGGATAGTTGAGCTCGTAGTTTGGATTGTCGTACAGGATAGTATAGAGTTTGGTGATAAGTTTGAGATAGTCTTCGGCAGCCTTTTGGTCTTTATGCTCAGGTCGATAGAGAGCTATCACCTCGGTCAAGCACAGAGCCTCCACAAACGCGGCCATGGTGGGCTCGTCTAGAGACGGTATTCCCGCAGTGAATGAAGTGGAGACGGTGATGTGATCCAGCAGCGGTGGTGAGGACGGGTCGGCCTGAGGTTCAGGAATATATTGAGAGACAGTCGGCTCACTTGGGCCAGTATTGACCTGCGTAGATGAGGCCGCAGAGTTCGACTGATTAGGGAACATATAATCTAAAGCTTTCTCGATCGCCGAGAGAAGGAGACGACAGACAATTTGTATCTCTTCGTCATCACAAAGCTGGCTGTTCGGCACTGCGTTTTGGACGCTATCGATGACTGGTCGGATCAAGCGCTGCAGAGAGTCGTCGTTCCCTCGCAGTACGCATTTGATCCAGGTGTGATATCCGGACCTGCCCACGCCATGGAATTCAGCTAGGCTGTAAGCCTCGCGTAGTGCAAGACGCATGTCACGAACGTCTGTCTTGAACAACTTGCATGTAGCGAAGAACGCCGATTTAAACCGATGCTGTACTTGCAAGCCTCGGTCGTTGTTGTCGCCCGTGTAACCGACTAATGCGTCCGCTGTCTCGTGCATCGCGTCGATACACTGGCGCACACTTGCTAAGACGTGGGTTTTCTCAGAGTCTTTGCGAACCCAGCCAAGCGCTTGCGCCATAGGAATGAGGACTTCTGCCGCGTATTCTGCTCGTCTATCCGCCTCCATCACTCTATCATTCTCCGCAGTTCTATTCGAGTCCTCCACTGTGTTATCGTTCCTCGTTGTCCTATTCGAGGATAAACCAGCTTCTGGGCTCAGCCTAGGGACTCCAGTGACCCTGTACAAGTCCCGTCTAACCCACGTCTTTGCGGAGACATGTGCGCGTCGATACAATTCCCACTGTCTGTTGTGGCTTGTCGTCCACTTTGGCATTATAGTCATGATCTTGTTCCAGATGTAGACGCATGCCCATCCAACCGGCGATTTATACGGACATTCGTGGTGAATGGTGGGCAAGATGGTTACCGCAAGCGCGGCGGCAAAGAAGACAGAGGTAAACACGGTGAGGACGATCGCCACCATGTCGTTGAGTGTCCATAATAGGATCACCATTCCACATAGAAAGAGGACTAGCGCGATTTCCAGCAAAGCTGGGATAGCTCCAATGATAGCAGGCACTTGCCACTTCACCCAGGCGTCTGACCGAAGTTGGCGCAGAACGACAACTTCACTGGGGTCGGCAGAGAGTGACGTCCACGTGAGAAACTCGCCGAGCCATTGTTTGGCAATCATACCAAATAAGGCTGCAGCTAAGCTCAACAACAAGCTGAGGAACCAAAGTGCATTGATCCAAGTGGACGACGCGGAAGCGCGGAAGGCAGTGGAGGATGACGCGCTCACGTTCCCGGCTGGTTCGTGATTGCCAGGAGATAAGTCTCCAAGTTGTCCAGAGATCCTGTTAAGTATATCGATGGTCGGCTGGTCGCTGGGTGCCTGCAACAGTGTGTAGAACTGTATGAGGAATGCTGTGAGGATGGCGGAGTAGAGACCAGCCTGAGGTCCAACATGTAAACACCATGTAGCGTCTCAGTTACGAAAAGAGCTCACAAATACAAGAAGTGTGTTCAGGTCGTCGTCGTACTTCTTGATCTTGCTTTCATCGCACTTCCTTAGGTAGTCTTCAATGGTTACCCAGGGCGTCGTGACTGAGTTGGGTGGTTCAGACTAGGACAAATATACGTTCAGCCCGCCGTCGTATCCAGTACGAATTTGTCACCCACCGAATGCGATCCACGCGCGCGATCATGTTCCCCGCCAGCCATCCTCTCCAAGCTCGAACACGTCAAGCAGGTAGCAGAGATAGTCAACGATACGCGAAGGGAGGTATCGCGAAGGCCTTGTCTGACACCAGTATGGTGACAATCAAGATGTACCGGCACAAGCCCGAGGAATGGAAGGGTCACTCGTGGTTTATAACAAGCGCTCTATACTCGTAGGGCATGCTCTTATAATGGCTAGGACGCTCTAGGATGACAGTTGACACAAGATATCAGTGTTGCCAGAGCCGGCAGCATGAAACGCCAACTTGCAAAGCGCTACATGAGAGGGACAGCCACAAAGTCAGTGGACAACGGAAAACTTGTACGTAGAACTCCAAGTGTAATCTTTTCCTGGACCATCTAGAGAAGACATAGAATGAATGGACATATGCAAAACGTATGAAGAGACACTAACAAATTTGATCAATGTGCCATTCGGGAGTGTTGATGGCGTCGATGTACCCCTCTTGCTCGATAGCAACAGCGCTGAAAACGGTGTAATTCAGAGAGGGACCGCC
This sequence comes from Phlebia tremellosa, assembly GCA_011032875.1. Taxonomy (NCBI): domain Eukaryota; kingdom Fungi; phylum Basidiomycota; class Agaricomycetes; order Polyporales; family Meruliaceae; genus Phlebia; species Phlebia tremellosa. The sequence goes on along the minus strand of JAAIFI010000090.1, from coordinate 98,747 downwards.
GTGGACTATCTTACGGGGAACGTCCAGTCCATAAGCAGTGTACACTTGCGTAGCAGGATTATTTGTCGTGATGTCCAAGCTGCACTTATTTAGTGCACGAGAAAAATCAGCTAGAAAGGTCACCCTCACCGGATACCAGACACATCGCTCCATAGAGAGAGGCCTGGTTTTGTTGTCTCCGAATGGTTGTAGATCCAGCAATTGTCATATCCGAAACATCCTGTGAGGTTGAAGTTGACTGTTTATTTTGCTGTAAGGTGAGAAAGCTAAAGCACTCACCTTCGCCACAAACGACGTCAGTGCTGTTCAATCGGTAACCAATCCGTTCGGGCGTCCTGTAATCGAAAACGGTGCCCTCGACATCGGTAAACGCGCCGGTAGGAATTTCTTCACCGTCAATGGCTACTACCCGAGAGCCATCAATGTGAAGATGGTGTCCAAAGATGTCTTCGCTTCCTTGAAAAGCGTCAAGATTCCTGTCCAATGCGTCAGTGGAAGACATAGTGAACCCCTCGGTACCAACCAATAGATATGTTGAGTTAGCATAATCGGTGTCAACTCAGTGGCCGTCGCACGTATCCTAGTCTTGAGGACGCCCTCATTATCTACGGAGTGAGTGACCTAATTATATGAATAAAATAACGCTGTAAAGGGAGGGAATTCGAACATACAAACGCAGTCACGTTCCCTGGAAAGCCTTCTTCTGCCGTATCGAAATAGAAATATGTCACGCTATTAGTTGACTTGGAGACAATGGTCCAGTTACGACGATCCCATCCGATTGTGCCCCCATGGAGCGTGTTTTGCCCTGAACCAGCGCTTAGTCTACAGTTGTTTTCCCATGCGGTGCAGCGTACCGAAAAAATCATTTTTGGGAGTATGGTAGACGTTAGGTCCGTCGAGTGGAGGATCTTTCGTGATGGGAATAGAAAAGGTTCCTGCGTATATGCAATATTAGAGTGATCAGCCGAAGTGACATACAGAACTCTATGTAAAGCCACCCACCATTCTTGATACGGTTCGCATACCTATCATTATGAGATGAGACTCCTTCATAGATGCTATAATCAGGTGTGGCACTGACCGTCCGACAACCGGGTTGAAATATGGGTGGGCAGGATCAGTAAGAAGTTTTGTCTATATGTGCCCGTGAGTGTAAATCTCAAGTCCCTCAAACCGGAATCTTACATTATCATCGTAGCCCAAAATGATGTCCCGAGGCTTCCCAAACTTATCCTTCACCCAAAGTTCTGTCATCGTGGCGCCCAAGGATACAAACTTCGCCGTGATGGAGCCATCTGGTGCAGAGAGCGTAGTGACGTCGAAGGGCTATAGAGATCCTTCTCAGTAAGGATATGTGACGAGTCAGGGCTGGATGCATGCATACCCAAGAGTCAGCCAAGCACACCGAAAACAGAGTCGCGAAAACAGCCAACCCAGGAGCGAGCATTGCGAGGAAGAGTATCCGCGTGGGCAGAAACTTATCCTTGTTGCGCTGTCGGACCTTTTTATTGGAATTTGAGCGACAGTCCGAATTGCGTACCGAGCGAAGCTAATGATGCTTTTTTGATAGTCGCACAAATTCGGGGGATCATGGTGACTATTTGAGGCATATGCGGGTAAAGGACCCCGAGGATAGTCATCTGAACGGCGGTCGCATAAGGTACGCGCTGCCGATGGGGTATGCATACCGGAACCTAGCCGTTGTGTTGGCCAGTGCTTGCCCTAAACCAAGTTGCATTCGGCGCCGGTCTGATCGTTGACAATGGACATGCCATTGATGAACGCTGAATACTATGATTGAATCCCACCGTACGGCAGTGTAACGACGAAGTTGGACTCACCTTCAGGAGGTTGGCGACCCACATTGTTGAAGGTTGGGTGTAATTATATGACACACAACAGTATCTGATGTCCCAGTGCGTTACAGAGGCGGTAGCTTTGGAATTGTTAGATTCAGCGACTGGGGGTAGCATAGGGTCAAGTCGTGGGCCAGTGCAGCCTGAGCGGAGATTGCATGGCAGCCTCGAATGCGTGCAGCATCTGCATATTGGGGTTCCTATCCGTCTTCGCAGTAAAATCTGCTAAAGAGACGACATGACTGTCGACAGACATCCGACGTCGAGCAAAACTCGCTATCGGTTAATGCCGTTTTGGGCGTCTACCCCGCCATCAGTGGACAAGCGCTAGGGTCTTTTTTTTTTTTTTTTTTTTTAAATCATGGGGCTTATAGTGCGTACAACTTAGATACATGGGCACATAATAAATAGTTAACATACTGTCCATACCGTAGCTTCAAAAGATCCTGGTTGGCCCCCATACAGGCCACGGTTACCGCCGTACGCCACCGTCAGCGCGGTCTCTTGGGGGCGCTTGCGCGTCTTGTTGGTCGACAACCTCCGACGAGGTGGGCTTCGGCATGCCGAAAAGCGCTAGGGTCTGCTCATTCTTGATGGAAATGTGCGCTGCCTTCAGTGCATTTCCACCTTTCTCTTCACTTTGACAATGACACGCTGTCTGTGTGTGAGCTGGCCATATTTTTCTGTATTTTCTCGAGCCATAGTACCAGCAATGCCGACCAGCCTTCGATCATACGGCTGCCCACCTCTCCCATCATCGATCATCAGTCGTAGCGACCATGTCATAAAACACTCGACCCATCTTGATTCTCAATCGTGAGAAGTTGAAGAGTCGAAGATATATCTGCACTCTCCCGCTCTGTCCTCCGCCTATTATATGGTTGAGACGACCCTTCTCCGTCACTATATTGGCCACGTCGCTACGGAGAGGGACAAATTTGACCCCAGACCCGGGACTTGCCTGGCATTGTTCCTCTTCTATTCTCCTTTCCGATATACTCTAACCGCCTCTTTCTCACTAACAATCTCTTATCCTTTACACTCACTATCCTTTTACAATGTCCAAGGTCGACAGCACAGTAACCCTTGACCCAGAAGAAAGCGCAGAAGTTCTCGATCTCTTCGAGGACAGCAGTCTTCATCCGCAGAGTCCCAAGCTAGCGAATGCAGTCTTTGGCACCGCTCGTCAACGGTCTATAACCAAGCTGAAAGAGCCTTCGCGTCGAGACTCCCCTACTCTACCCTGGAGGAGTAATTCGTCGCGATCCATACGCAGTGTGCCCGCTACGGATAACCTTAGCAGTTCTCCGGCGACTCTTCCCAAACGACCTGACAGTCCGGACATAGAGACAATATTAGCCAAAACTCCACGCCCACGTAGGAGCTCTTCCTCTATATTATCAACGCCATCTAGGGCACGGTCCACATTGAGCCTCCGCAAAAGCCCTAGGTCGGATAACGACGACCTCCTGGACGATCAGTCGTTCGTTTCCGACTACGGAGTCTTGCTTGAAGACGACTCTGGTCCCGATGACGGGGACGGGAGTGAGACTGACTCAAGCATCGACATCCACACGCCTTTACCGTGAGTGACACGTATCGAATGACCTCTTAGTACCGGACTCAAGGTTATATGCCGTCCTCTACAGGCACTTGATGTTTAGGGACGGTCTGCTATCTCCGCGATCCAAGCTGTTGCCTCAAACCTCGTCGTCCTCTCTAATCTACTCGAACGATTTTCACTCCGAAGTCGGTGCTCGCGCGGGAAGCGTATTGAGCTTGGTTTCCAACGGTGAGTAGGATGCTACTCTACATGATATTCGTGCTAAATGTCAATTTAGCTGGGTCTGCCACAACGAAATCAGGGTTGCAGCGAGACCCTCGTGATACCCACCGAAGGCGTATGCGACACAGAGATGGACATCTCTTGAAAGCGGGTATGGGCCTCACAACAGGCCTTGGCTGGAGCGACAGGTGAGGCATTGCTCTATGTATGTTTTGAAATGGCCTCCGATACTCATTATGGAACGTGTAGCGAGGACGAAGATGCACCGTCAACATTGACACGCCGCCTGATAAAAACCACGATTGAGCGTCAGCGTTCAGGCTCCATAACCTCACCTTCTCATCGTACGTCGCAAGTCGGCGACTCAAGCTTGAGTCGCCTCACGTCTCCAGTTCCCTCTATGAAATCTACGCTTTCTCGCCGAGCAACATCGAATCAGAATCTTCGTTCGGCCTCTATCTCCTTCCCCGCCAAGCCTCCTGGCTCTCCTTCGGCAGGGCCTGGGACTGGTTTGCGTATACCCCGAGGTAGAGCTGCATCCAGCGCTACTGCCAACATGTCTTCGTTGGCATCGGTTTCATCTCTTATTTCATCCCGTGCAAAATCTTCACTTTCACTTTCTACATCAGATGCCTCTCAAGGCAAGGCCGAGGCATCAACTGATATTTCTCAGGCGCAGTCGACTTCGGCGAAGACCCCGACCTCTGTGACACCGGTTACTCAGGTGTCAAGGGCCCGGGCAGACTCTACGACGTCTAGTGCTACTTCACACTCCTTTACTTCAATCTCGACACCAGCAACTTCGTCCCCTCTGCCTAAGACAAGTTCACACATGGCCACCAGCAGCATCGAGATGCCGAGGCAGCGAACAGATTCATCAACTTCGGCCTCCGCGAGTACGACTTCCCTGGCTTCCACATATTCACAATATTCCACCAGTTCGACTGCTTCTTCAGGCTCCGTAGTTCCTCGCCCGTTGCGCCTGCTACAAACAGCTGGATTGAAGGCGCCGTCTCACTCATTCTCGCAAGACGCTTCTTCATTCTCACGTGCCGGGGAAAATCCCTCCCCAGCAGTACATTATCACCGCTCAAGGACGTTCTCTAACCCTCAATCAAGGTTGCCCTCAGTGACTGCATCTACGCAACGCTCTCCTACGACTCCGCAGTCCTCCCGATCGGGAGTTCTCCCTCCGGGCTCCCCGCATACACTGAGAGAGAGGCAGGTGCCGGCTGGCGCTCGCCCCAGACCTCGAACGGGTACAGGCATGGCATATCGTACGGCTTCGGTCTCGTATATCAGTCTGCAGGAGAGTGCCAACAGAATGCGTCTCTCTTCTTCCATCTCTTCTAGAGAAGGCATCGTGCCTCCTCTTTGAATCGTCTTAGATGTCAAATTTGTTATCTATGGTCTGCTCGCACTCGTTGATAGTCTTGCCTATATTCCTTTGTTATGGCTTGTCATACGCTTTTCCAGTTATGCATTGCAGTGGCTACATGAAGTTTAATCCTTGCTTTCTGTACCGACCAGTAAATACAATTATGTACAGTATCTCAGGAAATCGTCAGCAGACTGGTGTGAGACTAGAAGGAGAAGATGGCGGCGTTCTTGTTCGAACCGAACATATAAACCAATGCCTGCGACATGAACAGTCCGACAGTGATGCCAATGGTGACTGAGATCATGGCCGCTCCAATCTGTGTGGCACTGTTTTGGGCAGTGATTCCTCCCGCCTCGGAAAGACCAGACTGCAGAGCGAGTGTGAATAACTTGAGTAGCGCGTGTTAATGGCCACTCACGGGAAGTAAGAACAGCACCCCAGTAACCATGGACGTGAACGCCGTTCCTCCCATCCTGCGCGAATAGAGGTTACCGAGGAGGCCGACTACAAAGGCACCAATAGCAGATACGACATCCGAGCGATTGAAGATGAAGTGGTCTGCTACCTTGTTCGCAGTATACGAGATGCACGAAATAACTACCATCACCACTAGGTCGAGATCGATGGACTGATCGTTGTTGAGAGATGAGAGGATAGAGAAGACAGGCACTATGATAAACTGAGTCCACCAGGGGAAGGGCTGGAGGTACCATTGGAAAGAGGGAGGCCGATAGCAACCTTTCGCGATGTATTGACGGATGAGAGGCGTGCTCGGAGTAAACGAGAAGGATCCAAGGCGGGACAGGCCCTCGGGAAGTGCGGTAACGTTGTCGGCTATGAATGAACCGGTTACTGTGATCGTGGCAGCAGCGTGGGCTGCGAGTGTATCCAATTCATGCCGTGCGGACTGATCGAAGACGAGAAACAGGTCCGAACCGAACTGTAGGCCAAATCCAAGGAATAATGTGTAGATGAGAGCATACACCATCTTGATCGACCCACACAAGATGTTCTTGGAGGCCAAGTCCAAAGAGCTAGTCACTAGTGGAGGTTTTAGCAGAGGGAAAAGGATAGGATAGAAAGAAACACCTACGAATTAAGTAGCCAGGAAGGATACTGACGATACCGGCAGACGAGATAGACGCGTAGCAGAAGATCTGGGAACGGATACTACTTAAGCCTCGAGCACAGAAAGAGATCGCAATGACCGATAGAATCCTGTGTAGCTAGATCAGCGCCGTGCTTAAAGCATCTGGAATGACCTACTCGAAGACGTTGGCATAAATGATACTTCGCTTGGAAGCGACCCCAATTTGCATGCAACACAAGAATAACGATCCTAGTCCAGCGATACCCATGTCGACGATCGATCCACCAAATGCCAGAGGACAGATCAAGGCCGCAATAAGAAAAGAGAGCGCGAGTCGGATAGGAATTTTGTAAAATGGTCCCCAATCGAGCAGTACTTGTATTTCGTCTGTTGCCTTCCGCGCGCTCACTTCATCGTGGACGACAGCACGGTAGACCTGATGCAGCTTGTGGAGGTTTCCAAGCGAAAGACGACCGCCACATTTTACGAAGTGCATTTGCGAAGTCTTCGTCTCCTCGTCGCCGAAGGATGCAATGATTACTCCGGGCATGTGCGTGAATTCTGCGTCGACTTCAAGGATACGGGCGGCTGACAGAAGTTGAGACTCGATACGGTGAGATGGTGCGCCAAAAGTTAGCAGAGCGGTAGCAAGTTTCATCAGGAAATTCTGACGGTTGAGAACAGCTGTTCGATATCCTTGGAATGAGCTTCTTGTGGTCACACAAAGAGAAAGGCTCACAGGTGACATTGAACTCAATGCGGATCCTCTCTTGTTGTTTGCGGCGGTCCTTATAGTTCATGAGGCGTCGAGCGTTCTTTTCCACGTCCTCCGGGTCTTCGAGGCACTCTTTCTGAGCACCAGTAACCATAGGATCATCCGGATCGAGAATTTGCTCGTCATCGTATGCGAGGGGATCAACTAGCCTCGACGTCCGCCGAGACGCGTCGATGATCGCGCCTCGCCGTTCACTCGCAGGATCCCCATCTTCGTGCTCGTCATACGCGTTGTAAAGGTCAATTAGGTTCGTAAGATATCCGCGCCGTCTGCGGGGAAGCTGCTCGCATGTCTCATGGATGGCATTCTCGATATCCTGGCTCTGCGGGGTGAAATTATTCGGGGGAGTATAGGCATTCAGATTCTTCGATCCATCCGCCCTTGGGAAATATGCCGACTCCTGAGGTGAAAGTCCACGTGCTTCTGGAGGGGGTTGGATGTCGTATGGGTGCTTGTACGAGGAGAGAGAGAATCTTGAAAAGTCCTCTGGGCCATTTTCATTGTCTTCTTGCAGAGTAGCGTTGCTGTCATCTGATCCCCTTCGGTCACCGGGTTGCTCAGTGGACAACTCTTCCGGCTTCTGAGTCTCGCTGGCCGATACCACAGGAGAAGGTGGTTCTGCAGGAAAACGCCATTGAGAGACCGCACCCGGTGCCAATGCGAAATTCGACTGAGGCAGAGCGCCGCTAGAGTGTGTTGCAGACATCGAAGTCGGGCTTGTTTGAGAGCTTTCATGGTCAGGAACAATCTGGAGTTCTTCCGAAAAGCGAACACGAGACGGCGAAGTACGAGAAGAACGTTGTGAAGATGGTGCGTCGTTGGTAGTGCGAGACATAGTATCAGGATCGAGGCAAGAGGTGAATTATATGAAAATGCGAGGAAAAGGAGGAAGACCTGCTTCTGAGGTATTAGCAGAGCGACTCAAGGATGAAAGTAAACCGAGCAGCGCAGGTGGTCTGAGGCTAGTGTTTGCCCGCTCGGGAGGCTGACCAGGACTGAACAGTATGGCTGAGCTGTCTCCATGAATATGTCCAGATGTCAAGATTTCAATGCTGACCGACCCCTTCCCGCCATTCGGTAGGCATCGGAGATGCGGAAAGAAATCAGGAATGAAGTAGCAAGCATATTAACACTCATATATCTTGAAGGGACTTGAGTACGAAGAGGTACGAATACAAAGTTCATTTGTGAGCGCCAATGGACGCCGTGCCAACGCGCGGCGGCATTCCGATTGCGCCGACAATCCCGCCGCTGTCGCCATATTTGGCCATATTCCGCCCTTGCTCCTAACCGCCACATATAACACGAGCTAGTTAAGCGAATCGCACTATATCGCTTTGTCAAGACCGCTCTCTGGTGCATCACTTTACAGTCTGCTCCTAGCTTGTGACTGGGAGCTGCATGGACAAAGATAACAGGGATGACTTCACATTCGCGAAGCTCAGTGATCTCAAGCTTCCAGTGACCTTTCGAATGTGAGTGGACTGTTCAACAAGTGACTTTTGAGCTTATCAAGTTGCGTAGATCTCAACTAGAGGGAATACGTCGCCCCCATTCTTTCACTGAACTACTCGAGAAACCTGAACTGAGGTTCCATGGGGTACAGCAGTCGCCGTATGTGTAGTCTGGTCTATTGTTTATGATGCATGACCTGACTTTTGAGTTAAGTGGCTTCTCTGACCTCTACGTGACATGCCAGTTGCTGGCAGACAACAAACCTCTTACTATCCCCTTCCGAACGTCCTTCAAAGCATTCAAGAAGGATTATACGTGTGTGCTAACATTCGCGTTAGTTATGACGTAACTGACCTTTGTTAACACCTAGCTGGAACGAATGGATCACGTTGCCCATCCGTTATTGTGATCTTCCTTTGAATTCCCAGATCACATTCACTGTATGGGATATTGCTGGACCGCGAGTTGCGGTGCCCGTCGGAGGAACTACTTTCCGCCTCTTTGGGAAGAAATGGTACGTTGCTTTACTAATACAACGGAAGCTCATGATGGATGATTCAACCTGCAACACAGGAGCTTGCGTCGAGGCAAGCATCGGTTACTCCTCTGGCCAGATCAAGAGGCTGATGGGTCAAATGAGACGTCCACTCCCAGTAAAGTCGGCGGTCGAGACGAAATGGGGAGATTAGAGAAGGTGCGTCTCGTCGCGTGTATCATCAGGAGGCAAAGTCTAATCATCGCGTCCAGTTTGTCAAGAAATACGAGCGTGGTGATCTGCCGAAGTCAGACTGGTTGGACGCCCTTGCCTTTCGGAAGATGGCAGAAATTCACGCCGTAAGTGCAAGAGGTTTCCATCGTACTAATGTTGCTGAATATCCTTAGGCAGAGACCGAGAAATCAGAAAAGTTGTATCTATACATCGACTTACCTCGATTTGATTTCCCAGTAATATTCACAGAAGCAGTAGGCGTTTCTTTACATTCAATATACTTTCTGCTAAGACAGTCTCTTAGGATACTCCAAGTGTGCCCTCGACATCGACGGCTGTAGCCGCTCAACCTCCACCTGTGATTGCGGCTTCGTCGAATCTGGCCTCCGACCCTTATCTTTGGGCTGTTGTGGACCCTGACATTGCCAAGGAGAACCCTGTGGAAGACAAACACCGTCGACTAGTTCGAAGTCACAGAAGTAGTCCATACGACCGAGAATTGAAACCAAACGCGAAGATCAGGGACGAGCTAAACGTGAGTTCGCCCATCGCGCCGTATATATGTAGTCACTCATTCTTCGCTGCAGGACATCCTACTCTATGCTCCCAGCCAGCCTTTGACGATCGAAGAGAAGGATCTTATCTGGAAATTCCGATTCTACCTCACTAGGGACAAACGGGGGCTTACCAAATTCCTCAAATCTGTCACCTGGAGGGACCCATCTGAAGTGAAACAAGCCGTCGAGGAGCTGTTGCCGCAGTGGACGGAAATTGATATCGACGACGCGCTAGAACTCCTTGGACCTGGTACCGTTGACTCTCGTGTTAGAGCGTTTGCAGTGAAGCAATTGAGCAGAGCAGACGACGATGTGAGTGACATCTGCGAAGCATCGGTATATGTTTCTCATGCATTCCATGTCAGGAGCTGCTCTTGTACCTCCTGCAGTTGGTGCAGGCTCTGAAGTTCGAGAGCTCGGCGAGTGACCAGAGATCGGCCAGATCGATCTCCAGCGCCGTATCCTACGACGACAGTGGCTTAGCAGATTTCCTGATTGCACGAGCCGTGCGCAACCCCATCCTCGGGAATCGTTTCCATTGGTATCTCATGGTCGAAGTTGCGCTGGAAGACAGAATCATGGCGAAGATGTACGGTCGTGTGGTGTTTAAATTCATGCAACAGATACTTGAGGTATGTCTCAAATATGTTCCCATCCTATCAATGCTCAGTATATGGCTGTGCTCTGAAGTCCGAGAATGGCGCGGAGCGGCGAGATCTGATGAGGCGACAAGGCGAGCTTGTGGACATGCTGGGGAAACGCGCACGAGAGCTTCGCACGTCGAAGGATCCCCGTCCGAAGAAGATGGAGAAGCTTCGCGCGTTCATAGCAGACTCCAAGAACAATCTGACCTCCATGGCACCCCTGCCGCTCCCTCTGAATGCGAAGATTGAAGTAACCGGCATCATCGCGGAGAAGTGCTCAGTCTTCAAGTCAAACATGTTCCCTATGCTACTATACTTCCAATGCTCAGATGGCTCAGAGTACCCGCTTATGTTCAAGGACGGGGACGATATGCGCCAAGACCAACTCGTCATTCAGCTGTTCACTCTAATGGACAAACTGCTCAGAAAGGAGAACCTCGATCTGAAAGTCAGCCCTTACGACGTCTTGGCAACTGGGCCGTCGCAGGGCATGGCGCAGTTCATACCCAGCAAGACAATTGCGACTATCGTCAGCGAGAATGGGACATTATTGAACTATCTGCGAGCACACTATCCTGACGAGGGTAGCGTAGGCACGTATGGAGTCGAACCTGGCGTGATCGACACGTTCGTGCGTAGTTGTGGTACGTCTTGCTCTTCGGTTCAATCAACATTCATTGATAATGGCAATCAGCTGGGTACTGTGTCATGACGTACTTATTAGGTGTCGGAGACCGCCATCTGGATAATCTACTCTTAGCTCCTGATGGTAAGTAACAATAGTGATTCAACAGTATCGCTTATTCACTTGTTCTTGATCCCGCAGGCCACTTCTTCCATGGCAAGTTATAATTTCATATCTCAGTTCTCCAGTTTGCTCATTTTACACCCCAGTTGACTTTGGTTATATCTTGGGGCGAGATCCCAAGCCGCTTGCGCCCCCAGTGAAGGTGTGCAAAGAGATGGTCGATGCCATGGGCGGTGTACAATCAGTGCACTACGCCCGCTTCAAGAGCTTCTGCTTCACCGCCTTCACGATCCTGCGAAAAAGCGCAAATCTCATACTCAACTTGATCACGCTCATGACTGACGCCAACATCCCACATATCAAGCACCGAGACGTGCACGAACAGGTCCTCGGCAAGTTCTGTTTGGATCTCACAGACGACGAGGCATGCGAGCACTTTGAGAAGCTCTTGAACGATACGTCGCCTTTCACCGTCGTCCTGGACAGAATGCACGACTGGGCTCAATATTGGAGGAGTTAAGCCCCGTCGGTGTCAACTTTCAGTATACCTATATCTATCCGATATACCCGCTTGGTGTAGCCACGAATGATTATGCGGAGATTCGAGTATCCAATGATGCAAGATCCTGAGAACGAAGGTTTCGGAAGCTACAATACGGACCGTGAGATACACTGACAACAAGATATGCGTGATACAGAGGTGAAAGCAAGGTGACAAAGTGATACCAAGATCTGTAGATCCATATTCAACGCGAACAAGACTGCATTTCTAACGGACGCTGCGTTATTGCACACTACGCACGCCATTCCTGAAGGTGGACATCTCGCGTTCTATCTCTTCCGCTCCCTGAACATAGCCGACGCCCATGAAAACGGGAGAACCGCCCCCGCCCCCGCGCGCCAGAAAGCCGCCGCGGTGATTCTTTACGCCTACGCCGGTGAGTGTACCGCTCTCTAAGTCGTCAGCGCTCTCCCAGAGGTGGTCTCCGGCGCGCTGCAATTCCTCGTCCAACGTGCGACGCCGGCGGGAATGCGCAGATGTCGATACGGGACCGGGATCAGACTCCTGCGACGAGGTCGACGAGGGTTTGATACGACTGTGCGATGAACTATTTTTCATTTTGATGTCCTTCTTCTTCCCGGCACGTCGCGCGGCGGTGTGCTTCCGCGCCGCAGATAAGTCGATAACACGGATGCGGGTTTTACGTGGTGAATGGTCGTCGTCGCTCTGAGTATCGATGGGTTGAGAATAAGAGTGGGATGAAGACTGAGATGAAGATTGGAACGAGGAAGACTGGAATGAAGATTGAGATGAAGACTGGGACTGAGACTGAGACTGATATTGAGGTGGACGCTGTGGCGGGCGAGGGATTCGCGTACGGCCTGGTGGTCGCGGTTTCTTCGGTGTGAGATTAGACAAAGATGGTCCCACAGGACGACGTGTGAATGCGTCTTCGGTGAAGGACGAGTCTGCTAACGGGGTGTCCGCGTGGTTTTCGAAAGCCCCGATCTCGGCGTCGACGTCGATGTCAATGAGGTCAATAATCTCGGGAAGAGGATCGTCTTGCTCTCGGCCGCCCGAAGTTGAAGGCTCAGGACTCCGATGAGGACGCGGGGGAGTTGGGGGAAGCGTGTCGCTAGTATGATCGTTGTCATTGTCGGAGACAAGAGAAGGTGTGGTCAAGTCGGTGTCTGTGGTCGATACCGAGGGCCAGGTGCGGTTATTCAAGTCGGCGAGGGTGAATGAGCGGCCGTTTGGGTGTGGGTTTGATGAGGTTGATGCCATAGATGAACTACTAGTATCGGACGACGACGAACCCTGTTTTGCGACGCGTTTGGCAGGCAATGCTACAATATGGTAAGTCGTGTGGTATATGTTAAGACGATCAAGAGCTCACATGGCACTGCAAATTCGTCTCCGTCGAGGGCGCTGCGTTTGCGTTTGTCCCCCGCATGCGCATCGAGGTGCGTCATCGACTTCCTCCTCACCATCTCGCGCAGAATATCACGTCCTTTCCCAGTGTTACTCAAGGTATGTGCCAACGTGGAACTCGGGGGCTCTTTGCGCACGAGAGGCGGTGCTAAAGTCCCGCTCACTTTCTTGAGCTTCGCGCTCCTCACCTCGTTGAGAAAATCTGCCATCTTGTCTGACGGCACGTTCACGGTCGGCTGCGCAACACTCTTGCGTCGGAGTCTCTGTGCAATTGGTGGAGCATTGATCGCGTTTATAGGTGCCTCAACCGGCGGTGCTTGTTTCCGAAGTGCTGCCCGTGCAGACTGCAGAAAGGCGTCGGTGTTGGCTTGCGTAAGGGGTCCAGATCTTTTACGGATGCTTGAGACTGTGAGAGGTGGTATGATAGTGCGCCGCGGCGGGGGCAATGGTGGTGGTGGTGGAGGAGGCGGAGGCTCAGGCACGCCAATAATGGGCTGATGCCGTTGTTGCGAGAGCTATTGGACGCAATGTCAGTTGACATATAGCACCTTTCTGTACGAAAGACACGACTTACCTGACTACGCAGCCGTGTCACCTCGGCTTCCAAAAATCTGATTCTTTCCTTGTCGCGCTCGCGCTCTTCAAGAGCCAAAGTCGTATCTGCGTCCTGTTCCTGCTCCTTCCGCAGATGCTCCTCACGAGCTCGAAGAAGCTCGTCTTCGGTACCTCGAATACGAATTTCTTGAGATATGTCGGAATGTAAAAAGTCATACACGGAATCGTGGGCCCGTTCTTTGCCCTTTGACTTGAACATGGACGGCTGGACGTCCTCTTCGTCATCCTCCGGTAACTTGGATTTAGAGGTATTGGGTGTGGGAGGAGCCATGGGAGACGGCGACGAGCGAGGAGAAGGATGTTGCTCGTTTAGAAAACGTAACGCATCTTCGGTAGACGATATCACGTTCTGTCGATTCCGCGGTGCGTCATCCTCAATCACGAATGGATTTTCGGGCGAACCAGGACTCCATGCAGCAGGGACCTTGACAGGGAGATCCGCTTCATCCTCTTCCTCTTCCTTGATCGACTGGTAGAGAGGACTCTTTGCGGCGGGCGCACGACGAGCAGATGGGCGCGCACTATTCAATCTAGACACTGCTGGCGTAGGATCTGGCTCTAACGAGGCGGAGCGAGGAAACAATGACCCCGGCATTGTCGCGGAGGGTTTCCTGGAGAGTACATTGGGTAAAGAGTGTGGTCGGTTAGGTGGGGGTAGTGCAGCATCGGGGACACGTCTCGCGATACCTCCAGCGTGGCCGTCCTTGGATGGTATAGGCACAGGTTGTGAAAGTTGGACATCGTTGGCTAGCGGGGCTTTGTGAGGCTGCAGATTACCTGGTGGGTCTCTCCTGAGCTGGCGAGAGGGCCCTAGTCGCGTTTCTTCCCTGGCTGCTGCCGCAGGCACTTCTTCGTTACTTCTCTTCGGACCACCAGCATCTTTCCTGCTATCTGTACTTCCACCAGCCTGCTGGGGACCATCCAACTTTACACGCGACGAAGATGCTTTTGGGATCTATGAGTAGCGTCAGCGGCATCAGAAAGTCAGCATGTGTGACCGCAAGTTAGCGGTATGAAATGGCAGCACACCTCTGGAGGATTACCACCGGTTGCTGTTGCAACAAAGCATTCTATCTCTCGTGAGACATAGTTCAACACGTTCGAGAGTAACCCTGCAGGCGGAGGGTTAGCCATGGTCAGTATTGCAGAGGAATATGTTGCAGACACCAGACTCGCTGTACTCAGAGGCCAGTCGCGCCAACGTTGAATCGATCTACAAAGACAATAATTCCCACGATATTGATTAGACGCTCAATACAATACCTACCGTGTTAGGCAGACTCGAGCTCAATGAACACGAATATGTGAGGACGGAAACGCGCAGATATGTACTACACGTGCATTGAAGCGTGAAAAAAGATACAGACGATAAATTAGTGGGTACAAAGAAGGGGCAGATGCAGTCCGACACCATCCAATTCATCAAGCATGCGGTCGTGAACGGTCAATACTGAAGCACATAAACTGTATCGTGCACCTAGATCAGAAGTCCATGTTCCTATTTTTCCTATCATTGGTAAGGGTTTGGGTATGAGCTATAAGTCGGCGGATTTGAGGGCGGCGACTGCGTCCGCACTCCCAACTTGCTGCGGACCGCATCGTATGGATCCACGGACCCGGCGGTGGCGTACTGCAGCACGCGGCTCGGTCCCGTGGGTGGTGGGCTCGTGGGCGCAGGATAAGCAGGCGCGGCGGGAGCAGAGGTAAAGCCGCTGGGAGGGGGGTCAGAAAATGCGCCGTACACATCCATGCTCTGTCTCGGTTGAGACGGAGCAGTCGTATAGCTCGTGGGGGCACCAGAGGAGACACCGGAGTATCGGTTGTCATCGGTGAAGGGAGAACGAGCGGCATTCGAATTATCATAAGGGTTGGAATATGTGGTCGGTGCCGACATGGCGTAGTTGGACTTGGGGAGATCGGAAGCTTCATCGCTAGCCTCCTCTTCGCTCAGGTCCTCAGGATCGTCAGGGTGGGTAAATGGAGGGTCGCGAGCACGCAGAGATTTGCCGTTCCGCCAGTCGAGGATGGTGAGTGCGAGAGTGGCGAGCCAGAAAGCTGTGACTCGGAGTCAGACCTACGTGATTTCTGAGTGCAAAGGGTACTTACCGAAGGTGAACCAGAAGAATACCGCCCCTGCCTTCTTTGTGCTGCACCATCCTGGCAGCCCGTTCACGAAATCCTTGCCTTTAGATTTCGCGTTTGGGTCGTTCGCTGCGTTTTTACAGCCGGGCTCTGTCCAGGCTGAGATTGTGGTGATGAAACTGCATCGTCATCCGTCAAAAGCAGATCAAGAAACGCGAAAGAACGCCACTCACGCGATGAGAATGCTAAAGGCGGTACCAGCCCCAGCGAGGATGAATGATACGCGTACTTCCTTCAAAGCCCGCGCGAGTCGTGCGCCCTTGTCATATTTCTCGTACACAACGGGCACGAAGAGCATAAACAGCGAGAGTACAATGCCGGATACGGATACAAATATTGCGAAGCCGGTCAGGCCAGCTGAGATTGAGGCATGTGAGTACAAGTAGCAACTGTCAAGAGCTCGAGGACGTACATGGCCCGACCTTCCACTTGGCTTGAAACGCGGCAACGCTCGCGAAGCAGCACATCGCGAGAAAGTTGAAAAACACCTGCGACGCGTGGAATATAATCGCTGGTTTCGAAACGATCATCTACACAAACAAGTCAAACAACGATCAGCAAATGAGCGAAATGGATTCGAACCCATATCCATATAATCCATAACAAGGGAATAAATAGCAAAAAGACTAAATAACCAGCCTCCATAGACCTCGAAGTAGAGGGGGTTGAAAGGACGTGAACATGAACATACGCCTTACGTAACGCGTGTTCATATTCAACTGAGCGGCATCCATTCGGCGTGGGAACACCGTGCTCACACGAACAGGGCAGTGATTGTGTATATGGACCGAGGACGGGCAAGAATAGACGGAAGAGCAGGGAAGATTAAGTAAAACCACGCACATCATCTTCGAATGGGACATGACCACCACTCCCTATCCCGCTTGTCGCCGAAGGCTGTAGTGGCAAAGTGCCCCGCTTCTCTGGTAGGACTTTCGAGGAAATGCTCTGTACGAGATCGGAGAACGCCATATGGGTGAAGGAGAGCTCGTGTAATACGTGTCAAGTTGGTTTGTTCTCTAACAGTCGTGGATATATCGTGAACCTAGGTGCTGCCGCCCTGTCGTAACGTAGGAGATGTAACTGATGTTGGGAAGCGCACAGAAGATAGTGCGGTACAGTCCAGGCGCGTGTGTGTTATAACGTGAATGAGTAGTTCGTGAGGTAAATGAAAAAAAGAGGTCGTGAATGTCAAAGACGAGCGGGAGGATATAGTTAAAGGAGACTTGCGGGTGTGGACAGCTGTGGACAAAGTGCAAGGAGT
The DNA here is from genome assembly GCA_011032875.1 of Phlebia tremellosa. Classification (NCBI taxonomy): domain Eukaryota; kingdom Fungi; phylum Basidiomycota; class Agaricomycetes; order Polyporales; family Meruliaceae; genus Phlebia; species Phlebia tremellosa. The sequence goes on along the minus strand of JAAIFI010000090.1, from coordinate 81,789 downwards.
GCTTTGTCAGCACGCTTACTCCGCGTGTCTTACCGCACTGCGCGCATATCGACATTTGGGAGGCAGTGTCGATGTAGCACTGCACCGACCTGTACACATAAAATTACAGCAATATTAATCCTCCGAACTCGCGTACAGTAGTCTACACAGGATGTTGACTCGAAATTCCTAAGCTGCAGTCCTAGAATCCAATGAAGAGCTTGGTCGGACACAGCCACCTCCAAGCTGCGCCCCTCAGCCCTGCGCGCAGTCCACTGATGTCCATCAATCACGCCCGCTAACAACGGCAGTGGTTGTCAGTCCAGAACTGCGCAACTCTGTGAAAACAGCGGGGTCCAAAGCGCCTAACAGGTCCTTGAATGTCGTGAACTGCCCCGGGGCAAAGCGCGGGAAAGACGGCTTCCGGTCATAGGCTACGGAGGCAGCCAAAATCTAGTACAGGGTGATGTTGGAATCAGAGACTGATAATTGGCACAGGATCAAAGGGAAAATGTTGTATTGAAGACACTGACGAGAATTTCCGCGGTTAACCCCTTGATTGCAGACGCGGAGGAGCGGAAACGATGCATGCGATAGGTAGAATCGCCAAGCCAGGTCCATTGGCTGTCCGTAAAGTTCTGTATGAGCAACACGATAAGTACGACATGCGTGGAAGACAAAGCTCCAGATGCCCACGTAGTACTCTGCATCCGAAGGCCACAGGTCGCTGTTAAGTTCAACTAATGGCTCCTGGGCGCTGAGAGAGGGTTCAAGAAGGGCCTCCAATGGATGATCAAAGATAAGATCGACTTCGCCCTCGGATGGCTTCAGAATGTCAAGTATGGCGAGATCGGTCAAGACAGCGACAACAGGAGTCACCAGCAATCTAGTCCAAGCGAAAAATGGCCGTAAGATGCACACAGTTTGAATTGCGGGGTGGTTCCTTGGCAAACCGACCTCCTCGTAAGCCTCACGGTACTGATATAACAAAGCGTTAAATTCCCTAGTATGTCAAAACGAGTGGTTTTCCTTACAGCTGTTTCAACAATGTCATTGTCCGTCTCATCCATTTTGCCTCCGGGCAAGGCAGTCTGACCAGGATGAGTACGCAGGGTCTTTGCCCGGGTAGTAAGCAAGACTCTCAATCCGTCGGCCTTCTCATATAATAGGACGAGCACAGCGGCGCGTTTGGACTTTGGTACATCGGACCTTAGAGTTAGTTCAGCAGTTCAGCAAAGATACAACACGAAGAGTTCACAGACGAGGTACGAACAGATCAGCCACTTCGCCCCTGTAGGCTGTTAATCGCTCAATGCATTGCCGAGAACGTTCTGAGAAGCTAGATATCGCGGCTGTAGAGTTTGTGTGAATCGCCATATTGCATCAACGATGCACGATGCAGAGATAGCGATGGTTATGGGAGAAGACGGAGGCGTTCTAGCAACATCGTGGGGAGGCGTAAGCACGGAGAACCGTGTCGGACGCCAAGCGCTCCGAGCGTGTTATTCGCGCGACGCGAGAAGTGTCACCGTTCACGAGAAGACTGTTTATGTTCCTAAGTTCGGCGAGCAGACTGTTCGAATTCAAACAGTGCAGGACAGGCACAAGCTTCTTGTAAATAATAGATACATGGTACTAGGATGGTCGGCGCCCAAGTTGACAAGCGTCAGGTTGTGGAAGTTGTGGACAGACGAGGATATGATCTCAAGGATGTCGGAAAACTGGGAAGCGCCTTGCAATATGGGCGCATTGTGCTGCCTTGAATAGAAATTGTGATGTGATTGTGATGGGCTGTGCGCGTTGCGATTGGATTGCAACACGTAAAATGCCTTGATTATCCCTTGATAAGTCCCTTGAAAGGCAATTGCAAGGGTATTGCAAGGGGTATTGCAAAGATTTGGCCTTTATTGCAAGGCGCTCCCGCATTGTCTGATTTCAAGGCATTGTGAGGCCTTGCGATAGGCGCTACAGTTTTCCGACAGATGCCGAAACCCCATCGGCCCCCGAAAGTATCACACAAGAAAGCTGCTCAGCCAGAACGTTGCATAAGGTCGGAAACGTCGTACAGCATTTGGTAACTGGACTGCGGGCAAAGTCAAGGAGAAGGCTGTGGTTGCAGCGTGGTAGCACCGAGTCGGTAGTCTCCGAGTAAACTAGACGTTCTATTGAGACATTACTCTGCATTTCGGAGTTTGGATCAGGGATGTTGAACTCCGAAGTTAGGTTAGTGTTGGAGTGTATCAGTTGCTCCAGAAATCGGTTTACGAGATTAATAAGTCTGTTTATACTATGGATATGATAACAGTCGACGAGTAAACAAGCTCAATCAATGTTAGCTAGCGAGAACATATCCGTTTGGGGCGCCGAAAACGCCTTGCCCATGCCGCGTTCGGCGGCCAAAACGTTTGTATTAGTCTGCACCAATTTAAAGCGCCCTGGTGGAGGGGGTCGTTATACCGTTTATGGAAGGAGCCGCGTGGTGCTGGATCATCGAGTCCGCTGTGGATGGTATCGCTGAGACGTGTAGACATGTAATGTTTCTGCTGCAGTATTTTTTCTGAACAGAGTAATGTGTGTGCAATACTGATTTTAAATCCTGGAGCCTGAGATTGCAAATTTCGGCCTGTGGAAGGCCATCTGTAGATGCAGCCAGAGCTTTTTGGCCGGCCACATTTACCTATGCTGTCTTGTTGCACGAAAACATCTGTGACACATTAATGGTAGTATTAGCCTGTCCTTAAAGTAATAAGACAATTTTTCCAGGGCCAACTGAGTACCGATATTTGCCTTCATAGACCCGCGAGCTGCACGTCTCAACGCGCGCCTATTTTTATCGACCCCCTCCACCCAAGCGCGTTAAATTGGTGCAGACCTTATATTTGTCAAACGATCGACTATCATCGGTTGCTTATATAAGGTCTGTCTGGGGAGACTACGTTTGTATTGACCAGTATTGACCTCTGCAGCGTGTTTTGAGCTCCGATGACGAAGTCAGTAAACGATCGTTACCTTTTACTTGCGAGACTACACTGCATCATCGCCAACAGCGGCAAGCACTACACACATTTCTACGCCGGACACACCCCCCGACGCACACTCTCCCGTTTCATCTCCCGACTCTCACTTCCGAACGCCCCGCGCACCTGTATACATCGGCGGCTCACGCTGCTCTACTCTCTTCTGTCCTTTACGTATACTTCACGGCCGTCTCTGTCCATTCAATCACGAACTTCGACGACTACTACCGCTAGCCACGCCCACTCTTCATGGCCACCTCGTATCAGGCATACGGCGCGGGGCCCGGCAGCTCATACCCTAATCCCATTCCTCTCAACAGTCAACGGGGGTACCCGCCAGGCAACCACAATTCGATGGAGAGCGACACGAGCGATGAAATGAATGTACCATACAAGCAACCTGCTAACTACTCCAAGGTGGACGTCCGCACGGATATGCGGTCGGTGATCAGGACACCGAGTCCAACTCCTAGCGAGCAGACAGAACTTGGCAAAAAGCACTTGGTGGATTTCCAGGCTATGAAGAAGCGGAGTTACTGGTTCAGAAGGGAATGGTTGTGTGAGTGCTCGCTACAGGGCAGTTGTGGCACTGTGTGCTAATGTGCGACCATCTTGACCACAGGGTACTATGTCATCACTATAATAGTGCTCATCGTCTCCATCCTCTTCACCGTCTACCATAAGCAAATTGTGAAGTGGCTGCAACCTGCTGCGAACTGGATGCACAAGTGAGTCTGAGCTTCCTCAAACAATGAAGTCATTCCACAGGATAGACGCAAGGCTTGCATTGGGTCTACGTCCTGCTACCCCCTTCATGTCTCCCCATCCCAGCCGTGTGAGCTCTAGTGACCATATTCGATGCAGCTCAGTCGCTCCACTGTCGGCTTGGCGTTTCGGTTGCTAGGGCCGAGTGTGTGTGCAATGTGTCCTAAGGCTCAAGCTCTTGAATCACTATTCTCTCTCTGAGGTTATCAGAGCGTAATACTAATCAATTTGCCCGTAGATTGCCTGCTGGGTGGCTCATTCCCATCGCCATTCTTTTTGTCATTTCGTTCCCTCCGGTAAGCAATATTCCTCTTCACGTTACATCACACGACAAACTAAATGGCCAGCATATCTAGCTCTTTGGACACGAAATTGTAGCAATCCTTTGTGGTGTTGTCTGGGGCCTTGGCCCCGGATTTGCCATCGTCGCTGCTGGAACTTTCATCGGCGAGATTGGTAATTTCTAGTAAGCGTGCTTTGTGGTTGTCTCCAAATTACGGCGAACTGAGATCTGTTCCTCAGCGCTTTCAGATACTGCTGTTCCGCGCGCGGAGAAAAGATGGAGAAGTCCAAAATCCAATACGCTTGTCTCGCTCGAGTCGTACGTGAAGGTGGCTTCAAAATTGCCCTTATTGCTCGATTCAGCGCCATACCCGGACACTGTATGTTCATGGCGTCGCATCAAGAGAGTAGCAGTTCTCATCATTAATACTCCACAGTCACGACAGCAGTGTTTTCGACATGCGGTATGCACATCTTGACATTCATGGCTGCAGCGTTTTTGTCTTTGCCAAAGCAGTTCATCACTGTATATCTCGGTGTTGCATTGGAAGATTCAGAAAACGGTATTCATTCATTCCTCGAATCAAGCTTTGACCGGGTAACTTAATCACACCATCATACAGGTCAATCCAGTAAGAAGGACACGATCATCAAGGACGTAGTGATCGTTGTGACGGGTATAATCACATTCGTGGCCATGTGGTACATCTACCACCTCATGAACAAGGTCAAGCCGGCTGTGATCTACGAGAGACGTAAAGCCAGGTGAGTGCTGATTATCTTCAAATTTCGTCTTGATTAACTCAAAACGCCATCTTAGACAAGCCAAGATGCTTTCTGAGGGCAGCATCGTGTCCGTACCATACGGAAACGCAAGCGTCATCTCATCCACCGCATCTGTTCCCCTACACCGCAACAACTCCGAGTCGGAGATGCCCCTCACCGCGAACTTCAACAGCGGCCCCGGCTACCAGCAGTGGGACAGCCAGGGGCGCGCCGTGGGCTACGCGCCCGACCCGACGCTCTACGCGCCCCAGCCCCAGCGCCCCGGCACCCGCCTGCCGCTCCCCGGCTCCCAGACGTCGTCCCCGCCCGCGATGAGCGAGCGCGAGGGCTACAGGCAGCCGCCGTCGCGCCAGAACACGGGCAGCTCCGCCAACTCGTGGGACGCGCGCGGGCCCGACGCGTACAAGATGTCGCCGGCAGCACCGACGACGAGGACGACGACGAACCCGTATCGCGATCCGTACAGCACGAGCTCGAGCCCTGCGCCCGCGCGGATCCCGCCCCCGCCACAATCACAATCGCAGACGCAGACGCAGACGCAGTATCAGGGCGGAGCTGGTCCGACGCCCACGCAGCCGCAGTTTGCGTACAGGCCGCCCGCGGGGCCGCCTCCGTCGTCGGGGCTGCCGCAGACGCCGCCGTCCGCGCCGCTGCAGAACCCGTTTGACGCGGCCCCGCTGCTGCCGTCGTACGCGCAGCAACGGCAGTGATTCGTGAACGCTCCTATCCTCTCTATCCCTAGCAATGCCAGTTATACCCGAACGGACATCCCCAGTTCCTAGATGCATCTTACTTTTCTTTTCTATCCGCGGCCCTGCTGCTGGCGTTCCACGAGAGGCGGGAGCGTCCGCACGCGCGCGGTGCTAATTTCCCACTCTACCTCGCTCCATGGCGGGCGTTGTCATATTGTCACATTTCTCCCATATCCCGCGGGTCTTGGGTCGCTGCGACGCCGAGGCCGCGGTTCGCGATATCCGCCCTGTTTGTATCCGATAACGTGTATGTATGTACGGACTCTTTTCTTTCTTTTTTATTACGTTGCACATACGCACGCACACACACATGCTGCTACCCCTTGGAAGTTGGACGGACGGATGCGGTCGGGTGCTCGTCGGCGTGGCGGGCCCACGTCGTCGCGGCCTCTCGGATCTTCATGTGCATAATAATTGTACTTACCGGCGCCACAGTTAATCGAGAAATTCTCGGACAGTGTGTGACTACCCGCGTTCTCTTGGGTTCCTTGCCTCTGGAATTACTGTTCGGTTCCGGTAGCATCGGCGCCGTCTATACTTGCAGCGTAGTACGCGAATATTCGTGGTAAGGAGGCTGCGGTGCCAGGATAACTTGGCTAATACAGTATGCAGGGTCGTTGAGCGCTAGAGTGGCGCCTCTACATCGTAACCGTGTACAATATGTCAGTCGCCGATAAACCTCGAGCTTAGTCCGTGCTGAACTCGAATCACATATGCGCACTGATTAATTGAGTTGGTGTCTCTGAGGGCCGGTGCAGCGTGCAGACTGGATGTCGGGATGCCCTGTGGAGACTGCACATCTGAATGGATATGATATACATCATATTGCAAGCGCGCCCGCGTATCACCTGGTATGGACTTTTGCGTGCATGAACTGTGTGTGTGGCCCCATCAGGGCTTCTGCGCCAGAAGAGCGCACGGCGTCCCCGGACGACGTAACTTTGTGCACGGCATGCAGGCTGTATAGACGTTGTTGAATGCACGGGAAACACCGAGCGGTGGGCGTATATATGCTGCAAGTACTGCGGTTGTCGTGCTTGGCCGCCTTTGCTCACCTACCGTGTCCCGCACTGTGTCTCCTTGGTAGTTGCCTGTAGTTGCTGCTGCAGCGGGTATAATTCTTTGTTTATGGCAGAGCCTCGTGTCGGCGGCGTGCCTGCCGTAAAGTGAACACGTGATGCACTCCCGGGATGACCCGAGGTGGCCACGTTGGCAGGAGTGGGGGGAGTTGTTCCTTGAGCGCATTGAGGTGTTGTACAGCCAACTACGCCGCTTCCATTCACACAGAAGCTCTCGCGAAAGGAGTTCGTACTCGGCCGGGCTACTGGTGTGGATTGATATCGATTCCTGGTAGAACAGATTTCCTAGATTTGGTTGGCAATTCAAAGCAGGACAGACGGAATTGGTTTGGCGTCGACTCTAGACGGCGTTTCAGACTCGCTCAGACCTCGTGAGTAGCCTAGGGGGCAGCCAAGAGCAGCCAGCGTCGGCTTACCCGTGGCTCATCCAGTGCTCTAGCAGCCTCTAGCAGCCTCTAATTGACTGCAATCGACTCGAATCGACCCTAATCGCCTCTAATCGACTCGAAGATCGTCCAAGCACCGGTCGCCATTCGTCCAAGTGCACTGAGGAGGTCCCACTTTGTCCCCTTTTGGTCTACGGGTACGTGCATCGTCCTCCCCCGAAGCCGTCAATTTCCCTGATTCCAGGCCCCATATGGAAACACAGCTCGCAACCCACAACCAACCGCCGCCATGACCGTAATTGTCGCACAGGCCCATATCGGTCAACAATCCAACGACATCCCCTTTGGTCACTGCAAGGCCCCTGTCGATCCCTCTGTCCCCAGGGCCGTCTTCAACGCAAATCCTCTCGACCTCGTCGCTGCCGCCGTCGCCCTCCCCCCCTCGCTGCCCTCTTCCTCTCCCTCAGAGTATCGTCTCGCCAGCAAGCGCAAGACCCCCGACGACGACCGCGATCGCGATGACGACGACGACGACGAAAACACCGTCCGTCCCAAGCGACTCAGGGCTGATGGTGATTCGCTCTTTGGGCCGCTCTCTTCGAGTACGTGTACCTCCCGCAGTCGCTCCCATCTCTCATCGATGTTGACGTTCATCCCACAGCACCAACACCACCGCCACCACCAATAGTGGCCACCTCCACTGACGTCCTCAACTACGCCCTCGAGCAGGCCATAGTTGCCATACTCACCCCACAACCGCAGGAGCCCACGCCGCCGCCCACGCCTCAGCCTGCCCACGCGGCCTTACCCCCCACTAACCCCGCAGGTCCCTCGCGGACAACCTCGCCTCTCTCTTCGCCCTCCCTGCTTCCCCCCTTCGAAGAGGCGGAAGCACCGACACCCATCATCGAACGTTCCTACAACCCTCTGCCCCCACGGCCGGTCGAGCCGCCGCTGTGGAAGGCGGCATGTCGAACACGTGTAGACGCAATGTGAGTCTTCCTTCCTCATGTCTCTCTGTCTTCTCCGTAGCAGGCAGGACCGGATGGATGGTATCAGAACTTTCTTTCTGTGGGTTTTGTCATATCCCAAATATACTCAGATCACGGGGCCTGCCTCTATGGGACACCGCCCAACTGAGGGCGGCTCTCCAACATTGCACAGTGGCAGTGTCACATGGGCATATCTGCTGTTGGAACCATGGTTTCCCTTGGACGTGTTCCGATGTAGCGGGTGGTTGTACGATAGCTGTCATATGCGTGTGGTGGTGTCAATATCGTGCCCATAGAGCTACATCAGCACAGTCGTGCGGGTTGATATTGTTCCGTTCTCCTGGTGTGGTCTCGAAAAAGCTCTATCTGACACGAGACTGACATTGATATCTTCCCCCACCAGACTTGATACCTACGGTGCCGCCGCGGTGCGTGCTACGGTCGCGCAGGAGGCATCACGAAGATACGAACGGTGGCGACTCGGGGTCCCAGATCGCCGGTCTGCCACGGAAGCGCCACTACCATCGAAATCTGGCAGTGATCTGCGTGTAGAGATTTACACCCCCCAGTACTTCTCGTCCAGCACCACGGACATGGAGACGGACGAAAAAACAGAGTCCGAGCTCGAAGACGACGTGGACATGTCCTTCGACTTCGACGACGACTCCGAATCGGAGGAAGACGAGGCCGGGGAGGACTCGGAGGATGCGGAGGACGAGTACGATGACGCGAGCCCGCACGAGTCGGTCTTCGACGTGTCCGTCGCCGACCCCCCGCGATCCGCGCCGGAGCCCCCGGTGCCGCTTCCTGCCGCCATCGCTGTGCCCGCCCTGCCCTCCGTGGCGCCACCGCCCCTCCCGCGCCTGTCGAGCATCCCGGTGTACTGCCTGCGCACGTACCCCGACTCGCAGCGGCTCGGCACCCCCGCCCGCGTCGCGTCGTGGGCGCGCGGCGTGCTCGAGCGCGGGCAGCTCACCATGCAGGCGCATCTCAGCCGTATGACGGGCCTGCCGAGGATGATGGAGTGGTAGCGGCCTTTGAGTGTCGTGCTCGCTTTTCTCGGTCTCGGTCTCAGTCAGGGTTTTTTCTATTTTCGCGCGTATACGGTCCCGTTCTATGTCGTCGTCGTCGTCCAGTCCACGTCTCGCTCGCTCGCTACCTCGGGATCGCTCACCGGCCTCGTATCCACAATACCCCATCGTGTTCGCATGTGTTCGCATATTCCCCTCGCAATGGTCCTCGCAATTATACCGTGTATCTATACCGCCCCGATATCTCTTTTCCAGTCCGTGTCCCCTGTTTTTCCGTCTCTATCAACCTGTTGTTCTGCTTCCTTCGCTACACACTCACAAACACTTTCCGCACACCCCATACGCAATGCCACGCCCGAGTTTGCATATATTTCAAGTCGGTTGCTTAGTGTCTGTATACAGTATTTGCTGCTGGCTTGGTATTTGCCAGCACCCGTCGTCTTTCGTAGTAGCTTTTGGCTTTCAGTATCAGTAGCTTATCTCATTATACCCACACGCTTTCGTGCGGGGTTCCCACTTGAACGTTGTGGTGTGCCGAGGACCATGTCCAAGCGTCGTGATCCCTGGACTGGGCGCGTATGGATTTCTGATGGTACGCTTAAAGCGAGGAGCGAGGAAGGTGTGTATGTAGAATAGCCCACAGACCACACACGTACATACGCATCCCACTGACCAGCAGCGCGCGTTCGGTCCAAGCGTACGTGCCGCAAGCTTCAAGCGTTGCGTCCTGCCTGTCCAGTGACGTCCACGCACCGCACTCAAACTCAAAATATTATGAATAATGAACGACTCGGTTCGCTTCGAATTCAGGGTCTGCCTCGTGTGGGACAGCCGCATTATCTTCGCACGAGCTGCTGCATTCCTGGGACACTGATAGCGATGCCGTCATCGCGGTGCGTTCCTGCCCAATTGTCGCGTCTGGCGCGGTCCTGGAAGTTCTCGAGGCAGGCTGCGCTGTGCTGTTGCCGGAAAACGTGGGTGAGGGCGAGCGGCTGCCTCGCGCTGATACGGGGTGCGTGCGACGGCGTTGGGAATTAAAAAGCGGGGGCACGTACATAAGCTTCCGGCGCAATAGAGCGAGATGCAGGCACGCTGGGACTGTGTGACTCGCGCGTAGGATTAGAACATCGACTGCTGCGCGAGCGTCCCGTCGGGGGTATGAAGAAAACGCGTGTTGCGACCATGATGCATGCTGCAGCGTGTATGTATGAGTGGGAGCGAGGGACATGGGAACCGACAAGGCGCGTAGGGAAACGAAAAACCAGAATCCAGGAGATTAATGAGAGGGAAACAAAGTACGCGTCAGTACAGGTAGATAGATATCCTACTAGTAGGCTAGGATCGCGAGAGATACAGAGTCCGTGATACAGGTGTGGGTAGCAAGTACAGCAGGTGCATGGTATCATGATATGAGATACAGGTGTGTACTGTAGCATGAAAGGGACATCCAAAATGAAGAACAGTGGTCCAGGGTAGCGCACCTCGAGGGCGCGTGCGATAACGCGCGGGCACGCCCCCTTCCTGATGATGATGTCGAGATTACCAGAGAAGCTGCAAACTCTGCGAGTGAGCAGACCGCGGCTGCGCGAGGAAATCCGGGGCGCGTGGCCAGCTCTGGGTGTGATGGGACATACGGAAAGCGGAAAACGTGGATCAGTGATGGCCATGAGGCAAGGGGCATGCACAAAAACCTACCCTGTGTGCGGGGTCGTCTCTCTGTCTGTGCCCCATCCAGCTCTGTCGACGAGCGGACGCGTCCGGCGAGGGCGATGCAGGCCGCACGACGGCGTCAGACTCCTCCTTGCTCTTGCTCTTCAGCGTGACGCTGACACGCCGCGCGTGTCCCATGCGCTGCCCAGGAAGCGGGCGGTACGGGAAGGGGTCGTCCGCGTCCGCGTCGCCCTCTGCGTCCTCGGTATCTCGCGGCGCACCGCCCTCGAGCGCACCCGCTGCTGCTGCTGCGGCCGCCTCCGATAGGGCACCGAGCCCGGGGTGCAGCGCGGAGACGGACACGCCGGACGGACTGTGTGCATCGTCCGCCGCGGGGTCCATGTACGCGCGCGGGATGCCGGACGGCGGGGGCAGGCTGGACACGGTCTCGTAAGCCGGAGACTGGAACGGCATCGAGTCGTTCGAGTACGGCGAGTGACCGGACACGAGGCTCGGCACGGCTGAGTAATTCCAGGAGAACTGGGGGCTTGAGAGCGTCGAGGGCGGCGGTGCTGGGGCTTGGTGAGTTGTTTTGACTGGGAAATACGTCGTCCCGTGGAATTGTACTGTACCGGATGGGACAGCGGCGACAGGTGTCGGAGGCTGTATTTGCAGCGGGAAGCCCGAAGGCATCGCTGGGGCCTTCGGGATGAGTGGCTCAGGGTGCTTGTAAGCACAGAGGGCACCCCTCGTACAGTTCGGCCATGCTAGGCAGGGCGTGTGGGGCACGACTAGGACGGTGAAACCGAGTAAGGCGGTATCGCAAAAAGAGACACTGGGGAAAACTTACACAGGCTGACGGCGACTGGGTGAAGGTATGGACAGTCCTTGACGCGGCACAGACCCTGAACATATGCCCAACAGTGACTGTGTTTCGTGCCCGCTCTTCCACCCGTCGGTCGGTTCCCACCAGCAAAGCGGACATCGTTCGCCGCATGCGCGGCCAGCGAAAAATCGTGTATACTGTCAAAAGCGTCGTCAATGGTCCGAAATTACATAGCAAGTGTCAGAAGGGACTCACTAGCCACATTCATCTCCGAGCGGACACCAGCCTTGGTTCTTGACAAAGTGGCGGCAAAGAGTTGTCCTCCACGACAGAGGCCGAAACTGAGGGAGTTGTGAGGAATTTGGCGATGCTGCGCTCACCGAAGGGAGCATTGGAAAATTCCAGCCTGCGAATCTGTTGCCCATGTCTATGCCGTGAACATTGGATGGACCTGACCACATCATTGGCGGGGCGGAGGGCACATATGCAAACGGTGTATCGAAGGCCTGAGGACCTCTCTATTCGCATATCAGCGTCAGTATAGAGGACATCGTTTGCACTCTGCGGAACGTACCAAGGGTGGGCGCATCGCAGACATCATGGAGTACGTTTGCGAGCTTGGTAGGTTAGTCGAGTGCAGATATTTGCACTGGTCACCCTGCGGGCAATGCCCCAAAGCAAAATTTCTGCAGAGCTTGGCTGTGATATTTCATGAGCAATATTTTGGAGACGAGCGCTGTGAGGTACGTACTTCGATAGCGATTGTGTGCCATAGAACAGTAGGCGTGCCCAGGGAAGTGGACTCTGATTAGTGCGAGGATTGAAGTCGGTGAGTGAACGAAACGCGCAAGTCAAGAGAAAGCGGGCGGCACCTGATTCTTATAACCAGGTTGCGGTCAAAGTCATAGTCAAGGACAACTCGGAACTCGCACGTGAGAAGCACGCGAATCAGGGCTCCAAGCTCTAAAGTCGCCTGGGTTATATGAAGTGCAAAGCATGCGCAGACCAGTCATTATATGAAGTGGCCGGATGGGAACAATAACTTCACGCCGGAATTAAAAGTCAGAGAGGCAGTGGAGGTTCTGAAGCAAAGCGTCGAGGTATCCAGTGCAAGCCGGAGCGAAAACCCGCTTGAGTGGTGAGGTCAGTCTGAATAGCCACTGGCAAAGCGATTGGAAGTGTTTTCTCCCAAGCTCTGCAATGCACTGCTCTTTCCACGAACACGTTGTCTACACGAGCAGCTTGCTCGAAAGCCATCTCAGCACGGGATCGGGAAACTCAACGCACAGATCTGGAGGCTTACATAAGCAAACTCGGTTAGAGCCGTGCACCGAACCCGCTTTGGCAGCGGCTTTGCCCAAGTGCCGACCGTCCGGGGACTGCCTGGCACAGAAATGGTCGGTCAGACACGACGAATGGACTTGTTCAAACGCGCAATCTACTCGAAGATGGACACTCACAGCCAGTCATTTCGATAATTTTGCTGATAGACACCGGAGAGTGCTTTCGAGTGGCGATATAAAAGCGACACTGCAGCGACCCTCGTGTTCACATCCCTTCAAGCGGCTGCGAGGGAGATGGCCCCAGCGTGGCTGCTTGCGCTTGACTGCGTGGGGCCACGATCTGGATTATCGTGCCCAGGGCATCAGCACGAATTGGAAACTCTTCTTTGAATAACATACCATGGCCGAGTGTCCTGCGTCGATCCCGTGTGTGTGGGATACGTCGTCTGTGCTTGGGCAGGCTTGGACCTCAGCTTTTACAATGAACACCGAGGAGAAGTGACTCTGGAGACCGATTCTCTCGTATCTGCGCTGTCAGAGGCTCCAGACAGCAATAGTTTGGGCGGTTTTGCAGTCAAGCAGAGTCGAACGAATGTGATGCAAAGATCGTGGGCCCGCGAGTCGCGACCTGCAGCATCTTTTAAGTCACTTCGATCTAAGATCTTCTGCACCGATCGTGGGAGACACAAGCACCCACCCCCTCGAGATCTCAAACATCTCGACTTGTCGGCGCGACATAACAGTTTTCCAAGAATATCGGAGTTTATGACATTGTACCCGACCGTGGATTGTCGCGAAGGAACAATAGATGTATTTCTTGATCATATATCACAAGTTGAGATGAGGACCTGTCACTGTGAAACTGACTACCAGCCCAATACTGGCCGTTGACTCTGCAGTTGTGTCCAACTTTGGCCGACGCCGGGATAGTACAGTTCTGACAACGATTTTTATTGCGTTACGGGACGGGTACAAAATCCTAGCACTGCTTGTGTACACTCCAAAGACGGGAACGATTCAACGATAGCAAATAAATAGGTTAGCAATGATGATAGCGTATAGGTGGTAATTAGCAAGGGAAGTCGAGTAAGGAACCAGAGCTCTAAAGAGAAGTCAGGCGCGGGCCATAGCGACATGCTCTAGATGGTTTAACGTCTGCATAGGAAGTGTGGTGTAGTCGGAGTTGCGCCTGATTTGCATTTGTGTGGTTCTGGATGCGGACAATGTTGGGTCGTCTTCGTGAAAGCGTTTCCGCGAGGTAAGATCCTGACGCGTAGAACAGCCGAGTTAATGACTGGATACGGAATCACGACATGGAAAGAAGTACCTCTAACTCTTGATGCGCTGAAACCCGAGTGGTGAGCGGCGGCGTATTCTCTAGAAGCCGTGCGACGGACCTTGAGTCATGTCCCAGCTTCGTGAGTGCTTCCGTCCGGAGGGGTCTGTCACATCCATCTGGATATCCTGCGCGTACATCTGCGAAACAGTCAGACAGTCCGGATTTTGTACCAGGCGAATGATATATACCTGGTTGTTGGCCGCTGTACTTGCGGTAGCAACGCCCATGCCTGCCACGTCATTCGGGTTCCATTGCGGTTGCATGTCCCGCACTGTTCTCCAGCCATTCACCTCCTGCACGTTCATGCCATTAGACTTGCTATTGAAAGATGAACACCCCATCAGAGAAGGTCTCGTATATATTGAAACGATGCGTACTAGGAGCACGACATCTGATCGTGCATCTGCTTGGGGCTGGACCTCTGCTCGACGGCAGCCACCGTAGACGATGAGCTCTCTTCCGCCGCAAAGGACTTTCTTGACGACGTCTCTGAGACTAGTTCAGCGTCAGTTGGGACCAGGAATCGAACATAGATGAACTTACCCTCACTCTCAGCTCTATAAGCCTCCATCAACGAAGCCACTGATATAGATATATAGATATGAGTATTTTGCGACGTGGAGAGATATTGGACACTTACTCAGCGCATCGCGGCGTTCTTCTGCAGCATTTACCTGCTGCAAAGCTTGCGCTTCAATGTCGAGGCATGATTTATACCTCCTGAAGGAATCTTGAGTGTCCTTCTGGGCGCGCGACAGTGCTGCCCTCGCGCTACGCAGAACACGTTCTGTAAATGTCCCGTGAGTGACCAGAATGATAAACACGATAAGAAACTTACTATTTGACTCAACCTCGCTCGCGACGGCATGTATGTCGCCGCTGAACGACGCCAATGTTGGAGAGGCATCTTGAGCTTTATCTGATGTGCTATCAGCTGATGCTTACTTGACGATAAGTCGAAAATGTTACCTCTGTCGTCGAGAGGATCCCAGCTCATGGACGGTGTCGAGCTGACATCGGAAAATTTGGCGTCTGCATACTGCGAAACGCCGCGAGGTGAGCGACTGCCATTGCGCAGTCGCGGATTATGTGGGATGCCAGCAGCTTGCCTCTCGATGAACTTCCTCAAGAAGGTGAGTTCAACTTGCTCAGGCATCACGTATGGCGGTCCTTGTATCTCCCCCTTCTGCATGAGGAGTTCGAGATGAGACATGACTTTATCTTTGAGTTGCTGAAGCCATTCATGCAACTCCATGTGATCTTGATCAGCACGAGCGTCGTAGTCCTGCCGGCGCCTCGCTTTGCGCCAGTATGTCTTCGTCAGCTTCAACGCGCGATTCACTTCGCTATCGAGAATGCGGTACCACTCCGTAGCCTGTCGGTTCAAGCGCACCGGCAGGACACCAGGTTGGACTCTAAGTTGGAGTATAGCGCGGCCCTCATTATCCGGGGGACCAAGCATGCCCTTTTGTCCTTGGTTGCCGCGGGTGGCGCCGCGGGATACGTTCCCAAGCTCAGGCCAGGGCAGGTCGTCGGTGAGCATGCCTGAAGGGCTAGGATGCGGTGAAGTAAAAATGTCCAGTGTTGACGGGGCGGGATAAAGAGAATCAGCGATGTACTCTGGCCCTTGGGTGTCTCCTTTTGTGCCCGAGTTCGCTGAGCCTGTGGGAGCATTCATTTGTTGATTCCGAGCTTCGTGATGGTAGAATGGGAGGGGAAGGTGTGCTACTCAGGGCACCGCCTGGGCCACATGAGCATTAAGGAGAAGAAGAGAAAGTCAATCATCAGAACCATGCCGGCGGGTGTGCTTTCAAGCCAGCCGTGAATATGTCAGACTGCTCCGTGTGCCACTGGGTACGAGAATGTCTAATGACAGGTCAGCGATTCATCAAAACTGATTCGTCCGTATCAGAGAGAACATGCCTTTTCGGGGGACCTTGGAAACAGCCCAGCAACCGCCGCATCGCTGCCCGGGAAAGATCGAAGTCCTGCATTCGCATTGACAGATTTTTATCGCTCGATACGAGCAGTGATCCGGAATGTCGAGTGCAACCATACAAGTAGCACCGGGGACTGCGCTGGCCACTGATCGATTGTCTGGTGTGCCCAATTTTCATCGAGCGCTAGCTACAGTTGCCTCCGACAGCGCCTGCACCCGACGCGGGGCGATACGTGTCAGTGTCGCTGCGGTCGGTATCTTCTGGAGCGGCAACGGCACGTCTGCATCAAACCATGTGCAGCAGACCATGCATACTTGTCAACACGATTTCTGCGAAGTATTGGAGAAACGTCGAGCCATCAACATTGAAACATCACTTCAAATGGCAATTGCAGTATCTCATCACCTTGTCATCACCTGCGATCAAGTTATGATTGGGTGCTATTGCAGATATGGAAGATTGTCCCCAGGGCTTTGTGAGCCAGCAGCCACCTACCAACTCGATGACCGAGGTCTACGGAACAGGCGTGCATGAAATTGTTAGAACTGTGCATGCGTCTCAAACAAGATGAGCTGACATCGATAGTCACCGGTCACCACCCTTCGCTGAGTTTTGGTCATCACTCTGTCAGAGGACATTCGTGTCAAATATTGACCGATGCTCACAGCATGAACGACGAGCACCACGGACACCGGAAGGCGCAAAGCAGCCAGTCCCCCCGCGGCGAACTGCGTCTCGGTCTCATATCGGTTTTACCTGCTTCATGATATACCAGTGGTATTTTTCAGGTCTGGCGCGTCGTAGTGTATTTACAACTGATGCTTGTGATGGAATAAGACTCGAGACCCAGGCTGATAAGATCCACTGACCTGAAACTCATGCACTCGAAGTAGGCTTCTGAATACAGAAAGGAGTAAACTGTATCACACCCCCATCTGACATCAATTACCGCCGACCAGTGGGATAGTACGGTATGGCTGAACAGATATTGGTCTCTCTTCGTACGATTGTTCAAATGATGCTGCTGATGCTGATATGATCGCGAGAAATGATGCGCTGGAGCGTCCTATCGTTCACTCTACAATGGTGAGAGAGAGAGCTCAGTTAGCGGAGTGCTGAAGAGAACACGGAGACCCGGAGATACGTACTCACAATTGAGTATGAATGCAGAAGCGGGGCGGGGTACGTGATATTCCCTATCCCAAAAAAGGGTTCGACACGACAACACGATCCCACCGGAAAGGACCTGGTACATTCTGCCCGATAGGAATTGAACAGGAAGTTTGGTCAGCTACTCCATGAAAGAACACTCCGCGTGCAATATCGTAACATAGCGAGAGCCGGGATTGTGAGGCTACACCGAAAATTTTGAGGACAAGACATGATCAGAGAATCAAGATAGGAACCCAAGATATGTCAAACTAATCATACTGTCGGAGAAGCCTGGGTAGTATGCGCGCAACGGTATACCGCCCGTGTGTGGGGGCCATATACACCATCGCAGCAGACAAAGATTAACTCTGATTGTCCTGATCGCATGTTCCGTCTCACATAAACATGAACTGTCAGTTTCCGGAGAGACAATCGCGAGGCGGTGCTGTTCACACTGGGCGTACCTAGGCAATTCATTGCGGCGGCGAGTCGGCCGCTAGCGAGCTGCATGATCGAGAAGTGGCAACGGGGCTGTGCGCATAAACAGGGAGCACTGTCGTCTCGCTGTGAGTCGGGCGTAGAGCGACAAATTGCATGTCAAAGAGCTCACCGTTGGCATTGATCAAGGGGTACACGGTTGCTAACCTCCACGCCTACAGATTTGTTGAAACAGAGGCGACTATAATATTGCTCCTTTCTACTCAAAGCAACGAGATGTGAGCGCCTGGTGCTATATGGGCTCGACTGGTTGACTAGTACGTCTTAAGCACGGTTATTAGACTAGGCGGAGGGCAAAGTTGCAGCTAATATATACCGTAAAACAATGTGCCATTTGTCTGCCGCAAACTCGCCAATAAGGTGGTTGAGATGATCATGATGGTTCATCACTGCATAAGGGACTAGGTGAGTACAGGGACCTCAAGACAGATGGACTTAGATTCACCATCGTTTCAAAAGAAAAAAATAAGAGAAATCTTGATCAGCGACTAAACCGGACCAGAGGCACCTGCCAGGATATTGTTTGAGAAACAGTTCAGTAAACAGTTTGTCTGGTGAGAAGCTGGGGCCTGCTGTTGATGCTGTAGATATGCACTGTGCGTCGGGCTATATTACAAAGAAAACTCGTCAACTGCCCGAGTTGCAGAAATCACTGTAGAACTGCCGGCGCACAACATGTGAGGTCTTGAGAGAGTGCGTGGACATGAATACCATTATCTGCGAAGAGGCGATATATGATGGCAAGTCTCGATATGTTTTTATTCCTTGAACAAGTTGACGTGAACAGCATCCGGATGTCGCGGGTGTTTTATGCCACGGAAGTTTGTTCTTAGTTTTCATTCTATAGGACCCTTGCCGACGACTTCGGATAAGCAGTGCATTCAGCGGTATCGCTAAAGAGAACATGTTCAGTGATCTGGGTGCAGTTATGTGACAAAAACCTATCACCTGAGAAGAAAAACCATCGCGATGCTGTTGCGAACAAGGGTGGACATATGAAACTCGCTAAATGGAGAGCGTAAAACATGTGGGTGGTCGTTCGACCGATGTCAGGTTCCGTACGGTTCAAGATGTTATTCGTGCACCACAGCCTAAGCGTTGAACGAGCCATGATATATGACACACCATCCCGCTTGTCCTCTGACCCGGACCATATCAGATACTCTAAATTGCGGTAGTTCAAGGTTCGACGCGGATGTTGCAGGTCCATTTGATGAGTATGACCATGACTAGTATTGGACCAATGGTATATACTAGCAAGCGTTGTGCGCGCATGGGCTACACGGGGACATACACAACGTAGCCCGTAGAAGAAACAGAGTGAGGCCAGTCTTCCTATGTGTGGTGAGCAGATTCTATCGATAGAATTCACACCTCGTAGCTTGGGCGGGAATGTAGGGCGGAGTGCTCACGTTGCACCTAGTTGAGAATGGTGTAGAATTGCCACAGGGCTGATGGAAAGTTCCGCGTCATATGGATAATAGAAGCTACCCAAGTCTGGTCAAAATGAACCTGACGTTGCCCTCTAGACACTAGGAATCATACGTGCCTTTCATCGCTTCAACTTCGGTACCAGCGAAGCCGGACTACCGAAGTCGTGGTTCTCAGAAACGTGACATATCAGCCCACAGCCTTGCCTGGTCTCGTGTTGTGCGGATAGAGGAATTGAGTAGATGGGTGGTGTTGAGCGTTTTCACATAAGAAACCCTGAGTGAGTACGATAAACAGAGAGTTTTCGACAATAGGAAGGATGCGATATTCGCTGTGCCACGAATACAGGCGAATTACGTAAGCGACGTAGGAGCGCCGATCTGTAATTCACTGCTCCGCCTGTTAGTAACTTCAAAAATATCGTGCCACACAGCCCACACCTGGTTCAAGGTTCCACGCAAGAATTGCAAGCCAAATACTGACGGTCTCTGAGTGCCCGTCTAGTTCCCAATGTAAGAGTCTTATCATATCAGGGCACCATCTTCCAAGTTGCTGTGATTACTGTAATGATGTACAATTTCTCCAGACCATCGAATTCCTACCGCATCTCAGCACGTTCGGTGACCGTACCACACTGCGAGATCAAAGCGGAACATCCATCGACTTATGATAGATCCTGTTCCAACGTCCGACCCCTTGCCCCCGCCTACCACGACCTCAAGCAGGGCACTACAACCTCGTCGCGCAGGTAGTTCCACCAGCTCGCGGTCAGCGTCAAGAACTGCATCCCATGCAGGCTCGCGAGCTGCTTCAGCTCGTCTCTCGGATACGGCGCCAGATACTGAATGCAACGCGACCCGTCACGACGGCGGTGCATCTCTATCCGAACTTCCTATCAAGAGGGAGCGAAGCTCAAGTGCTGATGAACGCGAAACGCCTCCGTCATCCTCGCATTTGAACGAAGAGCCGCCTGTCCGTAAACGACGAAGATTAGATACAGAATCGATCGAGGAATTGCCTAATGATAACAACAGCATGGCTAGCTCCTCGCTTTCTCTTGGACTTCCCATCGCTAGGCTCGAGCTCAGACATCAGGACCCTGAAGGTGGTCGCATTGAACAAGAGACATCCGGACCGCAAGTGAAACCCATAGATGTGGATGCTTTGCCAGATGGGAATAATTTAGTCGTAGAATCACCTCCTTCGCCAGCCTCCAGATCCAGTATGATGCTGAATCTCGCACAGCCAAGCACGTCTTCAGCTCGTGGCACATCAGAGTCTGAACCTCCGAGAAAGGCACAGCCCGAGCCTCTGTCAAACTACATCTGCCCTATCTGTTTCTCACCACCGACATACGCAACTCTGACACCTTGCGGTCATATATGCTGTGGAGAATGTCTGTTCACTGCTGTGAAGGCCGCGATCGAACGTTCACAGTATCATGGACCGGCATCTCAGCAGGCAAAGTAAGCATTACCTTTTCATTACACAGACAAACTCTTCCTTCTGTACACCATGTCTTATGGCTGCTCCGTCGTCTTCGGCATCCCTACACCGCTGCATGTATTGTTATGTCGAGCTTCTGTGCACATGCTCGTTTTTCGTTGGCAGTCTTCCGATCATGTTTCCCTTCATTTACCACTCTTCCTAGCAGATGTCCTGTGTGCAGAGCTCCCATACCTGGCTGGGACGGTGCAGGCGGTGGTGTGATTGGTCTGAAGCCAAAGGTTTTGCCTGACAGGGGAAGGAGCAGCAAGTAGGGAATTGCGAATCTACAACGAGACTTATATCTATCGGGTTTCTAGTAAGTAACCGATGGGAAGTGCTGTCGAAGGTCTCTTTACAGCCCTGACACTAGCCTCCCCTAGCCCCAGGTTACCAACTGTACATCCACCGCTCACAAACGCATGCGATTCTGCTGGTCTACAGGTTTGGTGATTTCTACGCCAGGCCTATACAACTTTTGAACCGTTGAGCGTTTCTGTCGCGCAGACTCAAGACATGGTGAATCCGAGGACGAGACAATTTGTAACGAGGATGTTTCGATGACGCGTCAGCGAGTCAGACGTGAGAGGTGTGAGGACACAGGCTATAGTCACATGTCATGTATAAGTACAAGAAATCCGTGCACGTAAAACAAGCCTGGTATAATGAAGGCACATGAAGGCACAAGAAGACAATCATTACAGCCATACTCCCTGATAGCCTCTCGCTCAGTCATCCTTCTTTCCCCCAACAGATCCATTTGCGCTGTGTCCGACCCCATTCTCCCGTCTGGACGGTGGCAAAAATGCCGACCCTTGTTGTGAAGAAAAACCATTGGCCGCGCCGTTGATTGGGTTTGGAGTTGGAGGAAAATGCGCATACAACCCCGCCGTGCTTGGCGGAGATTGCGGCGCGATTCCGGACGGTGTATACGGCGACGGCACGGGCGAGTTCAAGTATGGTGAACCGGCAGTAGCTGCGGTAGGAGGCGAAGACGGCCCAAACGAGGGGGAGCTGAGGCCGAGGCCGTAACTTGGAGTTACGCTGGCGCCGAAGCTGTTCGACAGATACGGCGACCCTGGATTCGAGAAATTGTTGCTGACAGGGGTGCCAGCGTAACTCCCGTATGGACTACCTCCATTGGAATCCCAACCCGATCCTTGTCGGACGATACGATGATGAAGGTCACCACTCCCCCACCTCTTGCGCCCGGCACCTGTGGCTTCCGCTACTATTACGGGCGTCTTGTCCGCGCCCGTGACGACATCCACGGCGTGCGTGGTGATACGGACAGCGTAGCCCATACATACGAAGACGCCACCGACAACACCGACACATCTGATCGTTTGTGTCAAAAAGGGCGGAAGTTGCGCCGCTCCATCACGCACCTGATCAACAATTGCAGGAGGCTCGTTGTACGTTGATGTATGCTGAGACTCATGGGGTCCAAGTCGAACTTGAAGAAAATGCCCGGAATGCCTTTGTTGTGTTCAAGGACCCTTGTATAGTGTGTCACACTGTACTGGTGGGTGTGAAGCGGTTTCGACCGGGGCGCGACGTATGTGGTTGGCACAACATTCAGGAAATATTGGTATGCGACAAATGCTAGAGGGGGTAGAGTCAGAACAACGTAAGACGATGAAGGAACCGCTCACGATCATGGGTAAGCTCAAAGGAGTTGTCCAACGGCTGAGTGATGTCGGGAAAATATGGACCAAAGGAGAACTCGGTTATGACATGAGACAAGTTCATCTCTACGGCCAACAAGCGAGTCAAGGTGTTGGTCTAGATAGTCATAGAGAGACCTACGGTTGTGGGCGACGTGTTGATGGCTAGCGTACCCATGACCCAAAGTGGTGATGTGCAAATTAGCTAGTATCAAGTATGAATATGGAATCGAGAAATGCTGCTAGAATTGCGCACCTGTCACCTTCTTCACTGGGATGGTTCCGTATATCCTGCATGCACTTCCAGAAGGACGGTAATTGTACGTGGGCCGGTAGCCATCCTTGCCTTTGCGGAAGAGTGAAGAGAAAAATCCGCGCGAGCTTCTTGATTGGGCGATAGCTTCACGAGCGGACAGAGCTTCAGCGTGCTCTTTGAGAGCCGTAGCTTGACCTATGTCAAAGACAGTTCCATCTCTACGGAAACCGTCGCTGAGATAGAGTCTGTCGCCCACCGCATCTCGCAGATCCACGCTCAGAACTGCAAAATTTATCAAGGAATCAGTACTGTGACTTTGGCAGAGCGAGCGATCGCAGTTGCTCTGCGTATGCGACTGCGCGGGATGAAGATATCACGTCGTGCAGCGGTCACGCCCCACCCGAAGGACGATGTCAGGGCAACGACAATGTCCACCAGATGTTACAGACACGAGTCAACCGGGAACTCACATTGACATGGCATATTCACCACCATATCGACATTGATTTTCATGTCATTGGCAGGATCCCGATCCACGCTGAACTCGTAGTCTGGCCAACCCCATATGTACTCGCCGAGGTCATTGAGCACGAGCAGAAAGGCGATGAACGTAACAAAGAGGGTGAGAAATCCTCTAGATTCCGAGCGAGCTTTGTAGGTCGATGGTAGCTTGGGGAAAGCGTCGAATTCTTGGAGCGGTGTATTATGGACAATTTCGTCGATTTTGTCTATCAGAAACGAAGGCGACGGGGACCTGTCCTTCATGGTCGACATGCACAGTACCTGGGGGACGATGATGAGAGACAAGAGGGTGTTTTGGACCGGCCAGTAGCGGAGACCGGGTTTTCAGCGTCGAGCACCCGCTAGCAATGAAGCTGGGGAGAAATACTCAAGAGACAGAGCTTTGATGTGTAGCAAGCAAGGCGAAGCGCCTGACGTGTCCAAACGATGTCCGTAGCACGTGTCCGAGTAGCCGCCCAAGTCACCGGTCACAACACACTTGCGCTTTCGCCGAGGTTCATGCAAGAGGGAATATACACGACAATTGAACGGATATTGTGTGGCATAAAGAACTAGGGAAGCACAAAATTTCTCCGGTCGATCTTTGTGGACTCCGAGTTCCTCGTCCCCAGGAGAGTTGCAACGTTCGGTCGGACGGCTTTCGGTGCCTCTACAGTACTCTGATCAGTGCGGAATACATACCCAGCGTAAGACTGATATGCTACCGTCATTGGTTTCACCTTCGGATTGGACAAGTATGATGAAAGCGGTCGATTTTCTCGTGTTTTTCTGGGAATTGCGCCTCGTCACGATCATGTGACTTCCCCAATTAAACATCACGCATCGCGCGCAGACTATGGGCGTTTGCTTCTTTTGCCTTCTGACACTGTCCAGTTTCTCGTGTTCTCTTCAAGATGCGGTTCAGAGCGACCATTGACAATGTCCCAACATTCTACAGTAAATGTGCAGGTCTAGACCTTTTCACTCTCGATAATCTCACTATTTTACGTAGAACTCGTCCAGGCAATTGAGAAACTGCAGAAACGTTGTGTGGTCAAGTTCACAGAGTCCGACATGCAGGTCATCTGTGCTAGCGAGGTCAATGAAGGCGGAATACAAGTTTGGGCGTATGCGCGTATCTCTTATTATATCTTCAACTTCTCACTCCAACGCGATTCCAGGCAAGTCAGAGTGTCCTCACTATTTGTGGACTACCGCATCCAATCCAACGCAGGCAACCAGATTACAGTCATACTCTCATCTGAGGCGTTGTTAGCAGCCTTGCGCTCTTCGTCTGCACAGGGATCAACAAGCTCGAACACCGCATTATCAGACATAGAAGTGGTCATGAAGTGCGTGGTTTCCAGCACCTTGTCTGGTGTATATTAAGTGCACAGTACTTTTCAGGTTGGCGAAGAAGAATGATCAAGCTGTTCTCAGTTTCGAGATGACTGCTCTATCGCGTACTGGCGGTCGCGTGCAGGTCGTGCATGACATACGCATTGAGGTAATGAAGCCACAGGATGTGGAACGCCTCGTAGAACCCCTATGTCCAGAACCACAGGTATTGATCCCACCTTTCGCTTCGGAGAGAACCCTCACTCGTTACAGGTGCATATACTGCTTCCACCATTGTTAAAATTACGGACAATTGTGGAACGTCTGAAGGCGCAATCAGACATCATCGGAGTCCGCGCAAGCAAGTCCGGCGATTTGGTGTTGTCTCTAGGCACCGACAACGTCAAGACGGACGTGAGCTGGACAGGTCTGAATAATCCGACCATGGGTACCTTCAATTTAATTCTGATGGTTTCAGAAATTCATCTCACAACTCTGATTCACAGTGAAGGATGTAGTGATAACTCAAGACGAGCCGACGCAAGGCAGCCAAACTTCGAATCGATCACGCCTGTTCGGGGTCATGGTCTCCGTCAAGAGTTTTCTCAAGTTTCTGAATAGCCATGTGATTTCGACAACAACCATTGCATGTAAGTGTGCCTCAAGGTGTGAACTAAAAATCCATATCGACTAGATGTACACAGGTCTATGTCAAAACCACTGCATCATCTTGTATGTCTACATCGGCGAGGTAGCGGATGCTGGAGGCGTACTCACATTCTACCTGCCTGCAATCCTGGAGGACAGCCTATGATACTTGACACCTGCAGACGGACTACGATTGCCCTCTATCCTAGTCCTACGGTCATGCGACAAGCAGTATGATCGGTTGATACCATGCTGGAATATATACCCAATCAGTGCCCATAGCGTTCAACTGGGACCCTACTATCCACAATCTAAAACAGAGTCTGACGTAAGTGAAACCCAAGCAAAGTTGTTCATCTGTTTGCAAGATATACAATGCGACAAGGACCCGATGAGATCTGACCAACAACCAAGAAATATCCCGCCCATCCACCTCCAGATAGAAGATGTCTCTTGTCTTCGCTCCCTGTCTTCCACCCCTTCTGTTACCGATCCGTGAAAAGATCGTCCAGATCCGCCATATCCAACAAGATTACACCAGCATCCTCCATCTCCATCTCGACTTGCTTCTCAATCGCAGCAGCGGGTGTGATGGGTATGTTGACCTCGAGACGGTCATCCGTCGCATGCGCACCCTTTATCAGGATCACCGAGTTTCCTCGCTCCAGTGCCGCCTTGCATGTCTCGCTGATGCAGAAGTTGCTTTGCATCCCGACGATCACGATTTCCGCCTCTGGACATATCCACTGGTGCAAGTTGGTGCCGGCGAACGCGTTGTTCTTTGTCTTGTCTATGACGGGTTCGTGAGGGAGTGGCTCGTGCACGAGATGCCAACCGGGCGTGCCCTTCTCGTCTGAATCGCCGGGATCTCCGCTATTGCGGACATGGATGATGAGAGGCGGGTGTGGGGATCCGCGTGCCGTGTTAAGGATTTTGGCGATGTTCTTGCCGACTCTGTCGTGATTCGGGACAGCGGATGGCATTGTCAACATGGCATGCTGAACTGCGCTGAGGAGGAGAACGCGTCTGTGGTCGTAGAGTGAGTCGTTCCATGGATGGGCATCTCCGTTGGGAGTCACAGAAGAGTTCGCGGCAGTTGTACTTGTGCCCTCCATGACGAATCCCTGTCAAAACAAAAGATCGATGAAAGATACGAAGCTGCAGGATATATGCAGGCCTAACCTCGTAGACGATGGCTGCGGTTTGAGCCCGTCGATGAGACTGGTCGTCTGAGTCTCCGCCAGAGACTCGGAAACAGAGTCGCGGACAGCCAAGATTATAGTCAGTGCCGATTCCCACGTGGCAGCGCTTCGCCGCTCTGGGACTCTTGATTATCCCGCCACATCCGCGCTTCTCATTCTCAAGTGCACCAGTGACCACGCAGCGCAATGCAACGCGAGGTATCAACGTTCCAGCGATCAATGTCGTGTTTACAATGTCACTCATGTTTTACTTTACAGGCAAGTTGCTTTCTTATTGATGATACATCCAGTTGCGTCATAACCCGGAACATACTTCAATGTTGTCCCACACTCTACCCGGGGCAGCAGGAGCCGGCCCTCGTGAGCTTTATGAAGAATATGAACTCTTGTTCTCCCTGCGGCGGCAGGAAAACTCGTATCATCGGCAGATGAGTTCGCTATACATCCATGACTCTTGTGGCCACTCTTCTTATATTACCGCTTGCTCGCCGGGCTTGTGGATGACGATTTTCCGCACCAGTTGTGGAGAACAAGCAGCATCACGGGTCAAGTCATTTGCGATTATAGCTCTCCAGCTCCATCATGATACAGTCTGTCACCTGCTTGCGCTGTGTCGCCACTGGCCCGCGCAAGTGAGCTACGACTACTGCAAGCTTCCATGAACATCTGACTATTCTGTTCCCAGCACATCGAATTTGAGCCAATGGGCAGTGTCGATCCGTCGTACCCTGCTAGTAGAGCAGCATCGATCGCAATCTTCCTTCGATTCCAGTTACTGATATTGACAATCGACAGAGCAGAGCGGCGAATGATATTCTTCCCGTGACTTCAAATTCTTTCACGGAGAGAGCACGACATTCGGGGTATGCCCAATTATACAGCAGAAGTTCCTTCTCTGTGCAATGAGTGGATTTGTATCACACAATCTTCTTCGTCCATGTACGTTCCGATCATGCGGCTGAGTGCCTTGCTTGAGAGGCTCTGCAAAGAGTACTATCAAAGCGATCATACTTTGTCCACTTTTGGCATATCACACATCATACCAACTCATACCAATCGTTGAAGGCAACATGCGCGATTACGAAACAATATACACGAGGACTTCGATCGTAGCTACGTGTGCGCTTGCAGTCAAGTGACAAAGCGCGATATAGACTGCGTTAATGTCGTGCAGGACAGAAAGGCCGCTTGAGCACATACGTTCTCATATCATATGCAAAAGCATCAAAGGTGATAGAAACAAAGATATTTCAACTAGATAATACAACAAATGAATCGTGAAGACGTAAACATGGCGAAATTATAGTGAGATTCTAAACACATTATGCAATCGTAATGAACCTATCGCATCGTAATATGTCGTGACAAACCACCATTAGGGGTTTAGACAGCACCGTCGTTGACAGGGGCAGTGGCGACTGGAGCAGTCGTACCCGTCGTACCGGTGGTGGGGGCGACGCCGGCCTCCGCCTCCTTGGCGCGAATGCCTCCTCCGGTTGCAGTTCCAGCACCTACGCCAGTACCAGCACCAGTGTTGGTGCCATATCCCGTACCACCATGACCGGTGTCACTGTACTTCCAAGACTGCAGGCCAAACGCAGCGTAGTCGATGTTGCGCAGGCTGAAGATGTAGTAGTAGAGGAAGACGGGGCCGAGCATTATATCAAGCACGCCGTACCACACCATCTCGGAGGTGACCGAGACGACGTTACCGCCTTCGGAGCACGCCCAGCAGATAGGGTAGATGAGAGTGATGAGGACCACATATCCGGAGCCACCGAGATAACCTCTGCGCATGCCTGTGCCAGCGTTGAAATTAGAACGCAAGCCATGGCCGAATAGGATACCCCTATATATGTATGACGTCAGAGCTGTGTCAGCCACCATACAGAAAATCGACGTACCAAATCCAAAGCAGGCCGACCAGGCCGAAGGTGAAGAACCCCCACTTGTACGAAGATTGGACGAGTGCGCCAACCAAGCCACTCACAACGACAACCCAAGCGAAGAAGGCGGCGGTGAGGATGTCAGAAAGAGCAAGTCCGGTGGCGAACAGTAGGATAATGAGGAGCAGCGGGAAGTTGATGAACCACTGGATGTACCTCACATACTACGGGCATAATGATTAGAGAAGTCATGTGGTCGATAATATGTGCTTACCCAGATTTGCCTCGTACCCTGAGCACGGAACTCGGTCTGGATCGGCGTGGCACCGAGATCAGACGCCATGGCGAAGTATGCAATGCTCGACACAGTCAAAATAATGAGGGCAATGTTGTGGAAGAAACGTGTGCCCCTCGGGCGCTGCGTACGACTTCAATACTACGTCGACTCGAATGGAAAATGAGCAATGACGTACAAGGAATGTTAAAGCGAACATGCCCATCATGCTGACGAGCATGATAGCAAAGACGGCCCAGAGCCAGTCAGTTCCATGGGTACTGACATGGATTTGCGAGTTGGGCGGGTTGTGGTCGAGGGAGCTCCTCACTTGCAGCGACACCATAGTGAGTGTAGGCGAATTGCTGCAGGTGCAACGATAAAGCTACAGAGTGTGTTGATGAAAGATCTGCTCGGGATAGAACAGCGGGGAGCGGAGATGAATGGGGTACTAGATCAAGGAGGTGCTGAAGTGCGCTGCTATGTCATCACGGCTTTTATATGTACGAAGAGCAGCGAAGGCCGTCGGACAGCCTCTTCGAAGCTTCCGGGATTGGTCACACAATATGAGTCGAAACACGGCTGACAGCTATATTGAGCTAGTTCCGTTACAGAAGAATGAGATCACTCATAACGTCAAGGGTGATTTGCAAGCAGGGGACAGACAAAGTCCGGATTTTCTTACGTTAACAAGACGCTATACCGAAACTGTGTAAGTGGCCGACACGGAAGTGAAACATACAGCGACTCACCTGCGACCCACTCCTGACCGCCCGAAATACCCAGTCACGAAAGCGTCAGCCTCAGCGGCATGTTTGGGCTCACTTGGCTCCGGTTCATCCCGCCGATCACCGAGTACATTTGTCGCAAGACACAATCCCAAAATGGAATGTGTGTGCCCTTTTCAGGTATGTGTGGCGTGAGAGTCTTCGAGAAGCACTTCCTTTCGGTACAAACACCTCGGCTTGCGATATTTGGCACAACATCTTGGCTTTCATAAATATTGGTTCCGCCAAATCCACCGCTTCGAACGGCGTTTTCTAACAGAGCCGCAGGCGGGTTTGCGGGTATGTGCAGCAGCCGCAACGGTGTCATCGTTGCGCAACGTCCAGGAAAACAAGCGGGTATACGGAGGCTTTGTGGGTCAATCCATGTCTGCGTAGATCAAGGATCGCCGGAAGTCATATAGCTCAGAAGCTTCTACGGAAAGCCAACTACTTCCTATCACTCTCTGTCAATCAAAAAAAGAAGCGGCATCACATCGCAGAGTCACATACCACAAGGTCAAACCAGTCTACACTTCCAAGAAATCATCCTCTTCCTCGCAAAGCAGTTCCAGGAATTTGAAGAAAGATGCTGCTGGGAAGCCCACCACGTTGTGATAATCGCCGTCCACTTTTCTCACGAGTATGCCGCCGAGACCCTGCCAAAGTACAAATTATTGTCACCATGTGAAACAGCGGGCAACCACGGCCTGACTCACTTGGACGGCAAAGCCACCAGCACGATCTAGCCCTTCGCCGCTCTCAACATACGCCTCAATCATATGTCGTGTATTGTCGGCGAAATATACCAGGGTGCGCTCATCGATAGATCTGACGCGACTCAGAAGTCAGCCGGAGTCACAAAAAAACCAACAGGATATCTCTACTTGATCTTGTAACCCGGTGCTTCGAGAACGGGGTAAACTAAATCGCTCTCCGTTAGAACAGTCCCATAATCAATTATCAAGGAATTCTGCGCACCGACACTGATGCCTGTTACCACCTCACAAACTCCTCCGTTCAAATCCAGTAGCATGCGAAGATTGTCTTCTTTCGAGCTCGGTTTCTCCAAAATGTCTTGACGACCTATAGGTGCGTCCGCAAATGGCGTCTGAGACAATCCAGGTGACGGATGTGTGAGTACCACAGTATCAGCTACACACGAATTGATCGAAAAAACGAGCTCATATCAGTCACTGTGATATCAATATGCTAAGTAAACAAAAGCACCAGCGATGACCAGATCAGGAGCGTCGTCTGGACTATCGGCCTAGCACTATCGTTAGGGTCTTCATAAATTCACTGAAGCCTCAAAACTCACTACGAGCCTCTGATACACCTCCACGGCCTTTTGTGTTGCCGTTGCCACTGGGTACTCATGGACATCCTCGAATTGGCTATGCGGTAGGTCTTCATCAAAAGTAGATGGCACTACCTCTGGTTCTATTCCCTGTGTAGACGTGTAGCGGTTAGGAACACGGAAGAATCAGCATTTGAACAACAATACTCACGATGGTCCTTAAAATCTCCTTCCGCCGTGGACTGTTAGATGCCAATATAACGCGCTTTCCGATCAGCTTTGAAAGTGCTGGAACATGCAGTGCATGTGGCAGCAAACAGTTGTGACTGGGAAGTTCTATAGGTTGCTTGGACTTGAAAAAGCTCATCATTGCTGGGAAAGCAGTTTCCCTTGAATCGAAAACAGACTAGTAGGATTGAATGAGCAAGTGGAAAAAGTTGCAAGTTGCAGACTGAGATTGAGGTAACTCAAGTCTCGACTCTCGACTGAAAGAGTCTTGACCGACGCATCGGCTGCGTGTCGGCCATCAAGGTTACGTAATGTTACAGAAGGCGCCCATAGAGGCATGCTTTCCTGCGCTTTCAGCTGGCGCCGGCGATGCTGAACGTTGTTTGCAAACATTTCCTCGATACCTCTTTGTCTTGATTCAACTTTGACCGTCTTCGTAGGCTGTATACTGGTCCGTCCAGCCATATCACCTACTCTCTATCACAACAACTACACCCGACCAAGGCGGAGGCATCATTATTGGCTCATTACCTGAGGACATCCCACTACGACCTCTTGGTCAATCGGGTCCGAGTCCTATCGACCTTAGAGCATTTGCTATGAAGTTCAGGTACATTTAACACACGTATCAAAGTGGAACACACGCTCATCGGAATGCAGCTCGTCTTTGAAGTTCAATGCTGTGGGGGAGTGGTGGGATGAATACATTGCGTGAGCTGCAGAAGCTATCTCCAACGTCTCGTGTACTCAGGAGGATTCCACAGTTACGATACCCTGAAGAAGTATGTTTACCAATTGGAGAAGCAGCAAGTCGGCTTTCGCGATGCTCTGCACGACCTCGAAGCGAACGAGAGCACATCTCTTATGCACACACGAGACCATCTTTCCACTGACTCGCTCTTCATACCTCTTTTGGACCGTGAGCTACAGAAGATATGCTTATTCTACGAGTCGCAGGAGCAGGATTTGTTGAAAGAGGTCACGGCGCTTGAACATCTCGTCCAGCAGCAAGAAGAACACGGTCCTTATGTGGAGCATCAATATGAGGTTGCAGAGTTCGAGGACGATGAAGATGAGGACGACGAGGATGACTTTGTACCACGAAGCCCTGAGGCAACGTGGTCTCGCTCCCCCTTGAGTTCTCGTCGTCGACGCGCTGCGTCGGACGCCAACGGATATCATCCGTCAGGTGAGTGGCCACGCTTTGACTTGCATATGTGCCCTCATCTGTGTCTTAGGAAGTAGACGACCAGACGGACGGCCCAATCGCAGATACAGTTTGTCTTCCAATGAGGATCATGGTGACCTGGAAGCAAGTATCGCCTCACTCCGCTCTGCCGGACAGGCGGAAGCGTCTGCGGGTCAACTTGGTCTTCCATCCGGATCCGGACGAGGACAGAGCACCAGCCGATCTCCTATACGTGCTGCCCGCACTCTAGCGAACAAGATCTTTACAAAAGATAGTGTTACATCTTCGAGTTTACTACCGGAGACAGTGTGGACTGCGAAGAACAATTACGCGATGGATATTCAACTCCTTTTCAAACGAAGAATCACGAATCTGTATCTGTCGCTCACTTCTCTCAAGTCTTACGTTGAGCTCAATCACTCCGGATTTCGCAAGATATTGAAGAAGTAGGCTCCTTTCTATGATAAATATTCCAACGGCTAATGGCTTCCTAGGTACGACAAGGTCATGGAAAGTGATGTAAATCATGCGTTCTCTTTGCACTTAAATGCCCATCTGATAGCCTCTTCAGCTCAAGGATCATTACCTGCACGACGTTGTTGAGCAAGCGACACCTTTCACAATGTCTGCCAAGGATCGCTTGAACCATGCCACAGACAAGTTAATAGGCTTGTATGCTATGTGCGTCACCCGAGGGGACTACAATTCGGCCAGACGTCAGCTCAAGATGAACCAACGAGAACACATCGCATGGGAACGTGATACAGTATGGCGACAAATGATCGGTCAGGCACGACGAGGCGAAGGAGAACCTGGAACCGTCAGGCCCTTAGGCGGAACACTCGTCCTCGAGCCGGAGAAAGGTTTGCTTGACGTAGAAACACCCGCTGGTCGTTTCAGGCTCACGGTTAAGCAGCTCTGCTTAATTGTCTCTATCATCGTCTTCATCGTGCTCTTGAACGTGGATACGATCGATGGTGTTGCCGCCAACCGATGTTTTGCCGTGTTAATCTTTGCCACCCTGTTGTGGGCGACGGAAGCCATCCCGCTATTCGTCACCTCGATGCTCATCCCACTTCTCCTGGTAACACTGCGGATAATACGATCCCCAGATACAGAAGAGCGACTGTCGGCGCATCAAGCTGCAGCGTGCGTAGCTCAACGTTCTATCATTTGACATCGTTTTGACTTGTCTCTAGGTGGATATGTTCGGTAATGTTCTCGCCAACCATCTTGCTATTGATTGGTGGTTTCACCATCGCCGCGGCGTTGAGTAAATCAAATATCGATCGGGTGTTGATCACTCGAGTACTCAGTCTGGCTGGGACGCGACCCCACACCGTACTTCTCGCATTCATGGGGGTCTCCTGTTTTGCTAGCATGTGGATCAGGTAAGATCTAGTATCACAATATGTTGCTCCAATTTTGACAGATCTGTTGTAGCAATGTTGCAGCCCCTACACTTTGCTTCACGCTGATCAAAGTAAGTATTGATGCTCTATCATTAGACAATTTCTGACAAATACAATCTAGCCGATACTACGAACCTTACCCCCGAAATCAACTTTCGGCCCCTGTCTAATTGTAAGCTTCACTTTTCGATTACTCTCTTCGGATATGATAATCATATCTGCAGCTTGCTATTGCTCTGTCGGCAAACATCGGAGGGCAAAGTTCACCGATATCGTCGCCACAGAATCTTATTGCCCTCGATCAAATGGACAATCCACTGGACTGGGCAAAGTGGTTCGGTGTTGCGTTGCCAGTATCCGCGATTTCCATCGTCTTGATATGGCTTCTGTTGTTGGTCAGCTACCGACCCGCACGCTCACCTGACGGCGAAGGCGATATTGAGATCAAGCCAATACGACCTACGAGGGATCGTTTCACCCTGAAGCAGTATTGGGTCTGTTTCGTCTGTGTGGTTACCATCGGTCTCTGGATATTCGAACATGCGTTAGATAGCTTCGTCGGCGATATGGGCATCATCGCCATCATCCCAATTGTGGCGTTCTTCTCAACAGGCGTCTTGAAGAAGGTACGGACTGGTTCGTGATTCAGCCAACGCAATTGTTGAACTCATTGCCTGTAGGATGACTTTGATCAGTTTCTATGGACTGTTGTCTTCCTCGCTATGGGCGGCATCGCTCTAGGTAAAGGAGTTACATCTAGTGGCTTGCTAGAAGTAATGGGCGACGTCATTGGGGAGGTCGTGGATGGACTTTCCCCTTACGCTGTGGTTCTCACCTTGTCCTGTATCGTCCTGGTAAGTTTTTCTCTACTCCAACGGTCGTACGACATCGTTGCTGATATCATGCAGGTAATATCCACTTTCATCAGTCATACGATCGCAAGCGTGCTCCTTGTCCCCATTGCTAAGGAAGTCGGAAGCAAGATGCCAGGCTCGCCAGTGAACCTCATGATATTCCTCACCGCATTAATCTGTTCAACGGGAATGGGAATGCCTGTGTCCGGATTCCCAAATCAAACCGCGTAAGTTCGATCACTAATTAGGTTGTCTGTATCATGTATGAACGCTTGCATCTCTAGGGCGGCCCAAGAAGATGATATGGGACAGTTATACTTAAGCAATGTCGACTTCCTCAAGAACGGCGTTCCTGCCAGTATCATTGCTATGTTTGTAAGTCTTTCATCGGCTGTTATTGTGTTTTAGTAACTCATCGATGCCATCTGTGTAGGTCGTAGCGACTGTTGGTTACTTACTGATGACAATAATGTAAGCTTCGTCTTCTTCTCAAAGAAATCCCGTATCTCAAAATGATCGTCATATATACAGAATCTGAACTGCTTAAGTTCTATCGGACACGTACAGTCATTTCACAACCCTTTTATTTATAATCTGTCACCCATACACACACACACACAGAGTCTGCACTATCGGGATGGACTTTCACGATCAAGTATCCAGTGTAATCACAGGCGGATAAAATTGGGTCGACTTTCCACCATAGTTTGATACCTCTGCTTCTCTTGAATGAGGTTCTTTAGAGGGGATAACGGCATGAACATGGCTCGAAAGATCGGGCGATAAATTACTATGTTTAAAATGGCATCAGTACATCATGAAGCTCGTTAGGTCATAACATGGTCGTGAAATTGGACAAGGACGAGAGCATACAGATATCTATGCAAAGAGACTCAATGATTGCAAACCTATCGCCACCCCAAGCTAGAATTCCTCCCGGCGAGCTTCCGCACGACAAGTCGTAATACGACAGCACAGACACCAAAACCAACGAGGAAAACATATTGAGGGAGATCAGATAGCGATGCAGGATTCTCGTCGTCAATATTGTTTCGTGTTTGTGGGCCATAGTCCTGACGTGTTGTTTGGGGCAGCGATCCTGCTTCGCCAGAATCATCGGACATAGGTCCAGGCGAGACAGACGGAGCCGCATTCGACGATTGAGACACCGAAGACTTAACATCGTCAGCGAGCCGCTCGCCCTTGTCAGAGGGAGGTAATGGGGTATCCTGAGGGTTCGCTTGCTTTGGGGCCGCGTAAGCGTATGGTTCTTCAGGGTCGACTGTCTGGAAACTCTGCGATACGTGGTCGACTTTACGGCGAGCTTCTAGATGTTGTAGCTCCGCCAGCTCTCGCTCGACGCTTTCCAGCCGCACCCTGAATGCTTCGACAAGGGCCCGAGTCTCCGTGAGCTCGGCCTCCAGCGCGAGTTCGTGAGCGCGCGAGGCATCCACAGTGTCAACGAGTGTCTGTACAGCACGCTCCCTGTTAGATATGCCGAGCCCCTTTATATCCGCAGGAGGTTGTGCATAGTCCGATGGCGCGTTCGCCGAGGGATTGGGCGTAAAGATAGCAGTGACGACCCTTCGTTCGCTTTTGCCTCTGCCGTTGCCGCTGCCGCGCCCGCGTATGCTCCCTCCTGAACTTCCGCTGCCCTCAGGAACAATAACTGTTCTCATGTCTTCTTGGTCTTGGCTCGCCGGATGCTGCGCTGCGTCCGAGAGATGCTCGGAGACGCGCTTCACTGTTACTCCGGGAGCTATGTCCAATTCCTCCCATGCCCGCGCTCCCCACGAATATGTACGATCCGCGTCCCCGTCGTCGGCAAGAAGTTCTTCGACAGATGGTTCCTCCGGCAAAAGTACGCACTCTGCGTCTGTGCACATCATAGACACGCGGTGTGTCGGACTAGGACTCCGAACGACTTCATCTTTCGCAGGGCTATGTGTGTTCTCTCGTAACCAGCGTCCTATAGACTGACGGTCCTCTGGATGACTCTCGCTGAAGCTGTTCTCTGAGCTGAAGCTGCCGCTGCGTTCAAACGTCTCAACCATCCCGCGGACGCGTCCACGGCGCCTGTGCCGGGGCTTGTCTTCATCCCCATCGTCAGAGGCAAGGTCGACTGAGCTAGAAGATGAGTTGTATAGGGCGCTAGAAAATGGGCGTATTGGAAGGTTGGGGGAGGCTGATCCCGGAGGTGAATCTATATCAGGTCCCCATATTTTACCCTTGATCGCACTCTGTCGCAGAGTGCGTGATGCGTCCAGCAATGCCTCGCGCCACTTCTGATTGATACCGATACTGGAAGGCGATCAGTGAGATCATTGTCCAAGAGGACTGCGAGTGAAGCGGAGACATACCTCTCAAGATCCTCCTCGTTCAGTCTGAGAAAATGACGGCCATTGATTTGTGCTTGCCGTAAGATCGTAGTGACGTCTTGTACGACCGCAACAGGCAGAGGATCGCCGCACTCTGGAGCTCTTGATGGCAGGCGCAGCGCGCCGAGAAGGTAAAAGGAAAGCTGAGAAACGGTCCAGAGCTTTGGATTTGCAGGTAATTCTGCGGAGGCAAAGAATGAAGTAGAATTCGTGTCTGCAGGAGACAAGGATGGAAGCGTCTCCGCACGAGTACGCTTCGGTAGAATTGCATTTGAAGTAAATTCAGGAGGTGCTGGGAGTGATTGAGGATGTCGAGAATTTGGATACGAAGAGGCTGAGGAAAAAGACTTGGCTGGCCGGTGTCTCTTTGCTTCGCGCTTTGTTGGACTGGGGGGGAGAGGAATGTAATGATGGTGGCTGGCAGCAAGGTTTCGTCCGGAAGAGTTCGAGCGACTCAATACGCCAGTAGATGTAGTCCTGATTGCGTATGGGTGAGGAT
The DNA here is from genome assembly GCA_011032875.1 of Phlebia tremellosa. Classification (NCBI taxonomy): domain Eukaryota; kingdom Fungi; phylum Basidiomycota; class Agaricomycetes; order Polyporales; family Meruliaceae; genus Phlebia; species Phlebia tremellosa. The sequence continues at coordinate 44,720 of JAAIFI010000090.1, read as the reverse complement.
TTGGCTTGATGGGTTCTTGCATCATAGACGAAAAACTTATGGACGCCGCTGTTGTTGGAGACGCAGGCACAGCAGACATGCTGCTGGATCAATGAGCTGAGTGTTTGTGTGCGTTAATAGCGGGGATGAGGGCCTTTTGAGCCGATATAGGACGTGTATTCGTTTAGGGAGGTCGTCTGGCTGTAGGCACTGAATAGGGGAGCTTTGCGACTGCAACAACGGTAAACCTGTGATGGGTTTGTGTACACGAATGAGCGTGCAAGGAATGCATTGAATATTCTAGAACTCACTCAAACCTCAAGCGCATGCAAATGTTAATGAGCCTTGGTAATCGAAGAGCTTTTAGTCTTGGACCGACTAATTGGGTTGAGTTGCTTACACTGTGGATACGTCTCGGTCATAAGTAAGAGAATGGGATCAAAAGAACGATGATATCTGCAATGTGCAAAATGATAAATGGTAGGCCTTGTTGTGGCGATGTGCACAAAACTAGGTCGACGTCGTGCAGAGGTGGTTGCTAGTAGATACTTCTGTGGCTCGAATCGCCCGAACCCCGCCAAATGCGTGAGGGTGTGCGTGGGAACCTCGGCCCGGTGATTCGACACGGCGCCGTCACACCCCGTCACAACACGTGTGAGCGCCATATAGAGAAATGTTTGTGACACGCGCGTCTCGTAGTATGCTTGCGCCACGGCACTCCCAGGTAGTGTTGGCACTGGAACTTGGCAGCACTCGCAAGGAAGGTCAAGTCTACAGCCCTCTGGCAGCGAATTCGTTGTATTCAAAGCTCTCGGGTACATCTGACCTGCAACATCACGACAAATCCAGACAGCAATACAATTATCGCGCTATTGGTCTGTTACATCCATGTGAACCTAGCTTACGTTGGATGTTGGAAAGTCTCACACAAGAAGCTCAAAGGCCAAACGTGCTTTACACGCTCTGATATCTCTGAAGCCGGCTATAGTGGTGTGTTTTGTTTTCCTTTACATGGCGATATTGATTCACCATGAATCCCGCCGCATTGCAACGACGCTTTTGCCCTCCCGATAGAATGGAGGACCAACTGATACTTACGTGTTGGAGGCTTGCTTCATTACGGAAGGAATCTATCCAGATCTATTTCAGGCACCGTCAGTAACAACTCGCTCGCGCATAAGGTGCAAGTGATGTTAGACTTTCATAGGTTCTTTCAACCACTAGGAGAAATTCGGTTTATTGTTAGTTCATTATCGCACAGTGCGTAACCAATGCTGTAAGGTATATTACCGGATTTACCAAATGTATCTCAACTTCAACCTAGGGATTGATTCGAGGACATCTTTCAAGATAGACTTCATTGATGTTGGAGCTCAGGACTGTGGCCGTCCTGATGTAGCGTCAAGCATGGAAAGCAACTATCTTCCACATTTACATCGGCGCCTTAGACGAAGGTTAACTTCGATGATAGAGCTCCTACTTTGGTGCCTCAACAGGTGCCATCTTCACATACTACCAGGTCACGACGGAGAGCCGTTGGGGCGATGCCCTGTGCTTCATCATATTCAATGACAACCATTGGGGCGGCGACCAGACGCAGGAGAGCAGATGACTCGACACCTCCCGCAATTGCTTCATCTTCAAACTATTGTCCCAGATGGGTACTTGATAACGAATAATGCAGCATTCGTCAGCAATTTCGACGGTTTCTTCCAGCATGAAGTGAGTTTCAGACAGTATAACCCCAGATGGCTGCCATGACGCACAAATTCTTCGCACAGAATCAGACACGACCACGGAGACGGATGAATAGACTTTCTTGTCGATGTTGGCCCCAGTGCCACATGTAACCTAACCTCCGTCCGTAAAACTAGTCCACGGGCTATTACGTGTACCAATGCAGGTGAGGATTGTCGGCTCTTTGGCTGCTTACCTGGCAAAATCATCGGGACCATCGACTAGGACCCTCTGCCTCAGTGCGTCATTTTCCTACTTCATAAGTTCTGGCGTTGTTTTCGACGCGCGGGTATACTTTTTGTCCGGATAAATAATATGTAGCGGTTTGCTCTTGATGGCCACCCTACACGATGCAGACGAAGCAGCCACAACGCTCGCTGCGGCGGCGGCGTTCCGCTTGCGACGTCAAAATTTTGGCACAAAAGAATATTCTCGTCGAGCGGCGGCTGGCTTATCCGAAAACATTGCGTTATCTCCCGGGCATGCCACCCAACGTGTGTGCAGCCCGACCAACGGTGCGCCGCTTCTTCTATATTCAGCATGGTCTCGAGTACCATGCCCCTGATTAATGAGAGCGTTCTCTGTGAAACTCGACGTTCTCTGCGAGTGAACTAATTACGCCTTGGATGATATCCAATATCAATTCCTGGGAGTGAGTAATGCACATACTCAGCTCGTGCGCCCTGCATTCATTCGACCTCATGCTGCACCGTTCACCATCATCATCTGCGGGCCTCTCACACTCTGGACTCTCAAACTTCTCTTGCAGGACCTGATTGTCCGAGGCATGCAATCGAAATTGTATTTGTCCAAAGTTCGCAAGCGCTTGTCGGGGACGGCATTTGACCTTCAGGCTTCATGGTATGTGCCTTCCGGTTATCTGACGACTTCCACAAGTACACATGGTTAAGTGCTTGCACCTCAAGCCACGATCAATCAACTGACCCTTGACCGTGTCCTTTCTGTGCTGTTTCCTTTCTGTTGGGCGCATACTGCCATAGGCTTGTGCTATACCGTAAACGGATGACAGGCCACTTTCTCAGACGTTTTCCATTGGACCTTGTTCTTGGGAAAAAGTTTCCAGGACGGGGCATGATGTGGGCAGAGCCGTCTCATGATCGCAGGAGGCCTGATGTGCACCAGCTGCAAGGTACCGGCGCCGAAAACGCTGTTTCCACGTTCTCAACCCAAGTGTAACCTCGGTTCGGTGCCGCAGATCGAGGCGGGATCGCAGGTGTCGAGCTCGAAATATCGTTTCATCATTACAAAGTACAATGTTACCAGTACAGAGTTCGATAACGCACATTGACGGAGGCGTAAAGAATAAGTTAGGCGGAGATGCACGATGGACGAATTACGCACGAGGCCGGTCACACCAGCCTTTGCACGTCAATGAGGCACAAAGAACACAGCCTGGCAATTTGGGTAGGTGGAAGAAGTGCGGGGCGATGATCAATGCGCGATGGTGACCTCAGTCTACCACGGCCGCCAGGCTCGTGTTACAGATACAGAGTGGTCTTGAGGGACAGCTTCTACGCGTTGCCGTCCTCCGAGTTCGGGTAAATCAGAAGAAGTCATTTGGCCGAGATGAACGCCGTGAGTTGTGCGCTTTGTTGCTGACCTCACGCCCCGCTCCCCCACGGATGCTTCTGGCGAGCGCGGTCTAAGATAAGCTCTGGCGTCTTCCAAAGATGAACGGGATGAGGGAGGAGTAGGCAACCTGCGCAGGGCGAGATCCTTCGTAGAGCTTTTGCTGTGCTGGGAACTCGGAGGAAGGTATGGTGAGGGAGGCGATGCCGGACGACCGGGAGATGGAAGGTGGGTAGGAGGCAGTCTGAGACTCATGGGCCATGATGACGAGGACGCGTGTGCCCTGTATATCACAGATCTAGGTTTCAGCGAGCCAATTCAGGGATAAGCAGAGTAGCATGCTGACAACTGAGGTGGACCAGCGTGGTATCCTGTGATTGAAGGCGGCGAGTTGGAGACAAGCGAGACGCCAGCGGTGTCGTCCGTCGACTGTAGACGCTTCAAAACTGCGGCGGAATCGTCGCATTGACCCTGCCGCAAGCTGTCCAGAGCAGAGATGGGTGGCAGAGAAATAGAATTGTGACGGTCGGAGGCAGCGTGGTCTGGAGCAAAAATCGGCGGCAGTCGGATTTCTTCATTGAAGCTGCTACCCGAGCCCCTTCGTTGATCGTTGACTGGTGGCGAGTTGGGAGAGAACTGCCCTGGGTGGCTGGACAGTGGGCTAGGATACGGTGAATATCGCGAAGTATTTCCCGAACACGTCAGACTGGGCAACTTGGAAGTGAGGGTATCAAGCGGGGTTGGCGGAGACGTCGATAGCGGTGTCGGGTATGACTGCACATAAGGCATGTACAGCTGGATAGAGGTTCCACTTTGGTGTGGCTGGTAGTACTTGTCTGAGTCGGACAACCTCCGGGGCTGATACGTGAAAGGGCCGTCTACGATGCCATGCGATATATCGCTGCTTGTGTGGGGTGCAGCTGGAGAGATAATAGTCCAGTCCTGGGCAGCAATCTCTGCTCTGGCTGCCTCACGGTGCCGACGAGTCCTTCGCTTGCCGGGTGCGGGCTTTACGACCTGGCCATACCCTGGCTGCTCTGGCGACAAGCACGTGGCAGGGAAAGTCGGCCTTTCAACGAGTATGATATCAGGAACGAGTTTTCAGGACAGCGAGGAGGAGGCTACGCACCCGAACAAAGGCACCAGCTCGTGGCGAATAGGCCAAGCGACTCTGAAGGGTTTAGTCAATGTCAAAAAGAATCAAATTTGCTTCATCAATCTACCTTCGGGCGAGCTTCAAGGCGGTCTCATACGGCATCCAAGTGCCCTGAATTTTAAGATAGCCACCTCGCACCCGTCGCAATTTTGAGGCAAGGTCAGGCTGTGACTCAACCATCTTAACGATATCGGCTGGGTGGTGGTCAGTCGCGGCTCGAAAATAGGCAGATACTCTGAATACCTTTGGAATTTCCGAGGGCTGAGTGAGGAATGTGTTAGTTCATCGTACCGGCTACCAGCAGGTGGCACATGCACAAACCTTTCCATATTCCCGTCCACAGGACGTACCCGTCGTCCATGTCGAGCATCATCCACTGGCCGTTGAGCGGATATTCATATACGGGGCTGTGATCGGCCATAGCGTCAATAATTCGTCGCGCCCACAAATGACAATGACTTACATGTAGCCTCTGGGATCATTGCTTGTGATATAGCGGCCTTTTGTTACATGGTGATTTGGGCTTGAATACGGTCTGAATCGGGGAGCATTCGACGGCGACTCTGATTCGGGAGAAGGATTGGGGTCCTGTGCGGCCAGATATTCAACAACGCTCCAGGAGCATAACGCAACCGCCAACACTCACCATTAGCATTGCGGTGGACATTTCAGGAGGCACAGACGACACGAAGGTCATTAGAGACTGTAGGGATGTGTGCGACACGAGGCAATGATATGAACTCTGGGCTGCCTGCTTCGGGCAAGCGCGTGCGTTAGACTTTCAGGTCTGGGCGTCCTTGGCACGCGATGAAGGAAATATACAGCGAGCAACAACGAGATGACAGGGAGCAGTGCGGAAGAGAAGTATAGTGGGCGCGGTGCTATGAAGGCCTGAACGGGGACATAGAGGCAAGTGGGGGGCACAGGAGAGGACGTGACAGATGTGATGGGGACGTTCATAAATCTGGAGATGGAGGGGTAGATTCGCATCTTTACCCGCACACATAATCCAACAAGGAGCCGCTACACTTCCGCGAAGCCGGTCAGCAGAGATGCGAAGGTGTTCCAACGGCTTGTGCGCTTCGCAGTACTCGGAGGATAGTTTACTCGCAGCGGACGGTATGCAGACGAGATGCCAGCTTCCTGAAAAATGCTAATTGGGATAAGCCTCGGCTCCTCGGCTAGATGCGGTTGAATTAGGGGGAATGATCGCAGACGACGATGGACGAACGCCCTCTAGATCAATTCATCGCAGCGGAAGGTGGCGAACAGCGCAGGTGCTCGCGGGACAAGTTTGAGACGCATCTGTCTGACACAGGATCCCTGACACTGTGGCAGCCGCAGCAACCTTCGGTAGAGTTGGCGTCGGTAAAGGTCGGTTGCGCACCATCTGGCAGCATGGAGGCGTTACGGCCGACAGTTTGAGGGTCACGTCCAAGGAATAGGCTTTGGGGAGCGTGGGAAGACGGAGAGCGGCGTATGCTGAAGCACGTCCTCGACGAGGTACGATAAGGCTCGAGACAGTCGGGATGGGCCGACGAGTCTCCTGAGCAGAAGGCAAACGCTCCGTGTGAACGGACAGCCCGTCTCGCGCAGTCGCCGTGCCATGATCAATAGACTCGGATGAAACATGCTGATTGGAAGCTTTTGGAAGTAACCTAAGAGAGTTGAACCTAACAGACCTGACATGCTGATCATAGCATCGCGCAAGTTTGGCAGACCTCGCGATGAGGTGTTTCCTGGAAAGAGGAATGTTCTGCGCGTTGGTCATCTCCGAAGACGCAGGATGATATTAATGACACTTTTGGTGCAACTTTGGTGATTGAATACGTGGGCGCAGAGGTGCGGCAAGGCTCCCGGACGAAGCGACTAAATCTGTAGCAGGCTGGTGGACCAAGACAGACTTTTGTCATGGGAGATTTCTCAGACTGAAAAATGCAAAAACATACCTGGCAAACGCCTGGAAAATAACGAGATGATGATATTCGGAACCGGCGGACCGTTGCCATGTTGACCCCTGGAATCCTCGATCAGAGATACTGATCGCTCTTCCTCGACCCCGAAGCAAGAGATACGTCACGAGGGGAAGAGACGGCCGTGGGAACTGTGCCGTGGGAACAAGAGCCCGTGGGAACGAGCGAAACCTCGCGCGAGCCTCGTTCCTCAAACGGCACCGCAAACCTTGACGCCACAATTTGTCCATATGCGGCACCCGCCTACCGACGCAAAAACACCACGCAAATTCACGACGGAAAATCAGCCAAAAAGACGGCAGGCAGAGGACGCCTGAGCGGGCCTGTGCGATGTTCGTTCACCCCGTCTTCCCCCTTTGCCCGCCCGCCCTGACAAATCTACCCCGCACAGTCTGGAATGCGTGACAAAAGACCGAGAACGTGTTTGAAAGATGCCGGACGATCGCCCCGTGTGATTTGGCCCTTGGCCTCTCTCGGTACCGAGGCTTCCCGGGACCGAGATCTTATCACCCGCCTTGGCCACGACGCCATGTCCCCGCAATCCCTGCATCAGAGCACGAAAGAACAAAAATTCAACACACACACTAGATATAAAGTCTACGGTAGCCAAAGGCGTGGTAGCAGAAGGCGCAGTGTCAAGACAGCATAGCCAAACGTCCATTCCAGATTTTCTCTCCCACTCTTCCGTCAGGTACAGCACACACGCTCATAGATGTTCTCCATACAGTCCGCTTCCCATGCCATGTGCTCCTGCGCCATACCATCTCCTTCTCACCGGTGTCGTGCTCTTCTCCACTCTGTCTCCTGTCCTAAACCAGGTTCTCCGTTCTACGCAAACGTGCGAAGGGCCTTGCGTACCTCCACACTTCCCGCACCGCTTCCCGTCGTATAAATAACGTTACTGAATTGGAATCCGTTGAACTGCGACGCCGCGCAAACTGTGTAAGCTCCCATGGACTCGAATCCCAGCCAGTCGCCAACCTGTAAGGAGCGTGGCAGGTGTGTAACAGCGCAGACACAGTCGATGGAGTCGCATGTGGGACCCCATACACTGCTCGCACACATCGGCACCGAAGACGGTACGTGGAAAGACCCGTTCAAGGATAGCACATACGGTTGCGGTGTTTGATGATCGAACATAATGCAGTTGAACGCCCCGTACACGCCGTCGTTCACGTAGTCTAAGAATTGCAGGACCTTTTTCAGTAACTGTGCGAACCAACGGATGTAAGATAAGAACACAACACTTACACATCACACTGGGTTGGTCCGAATCCACCTCAGTTTCGACAGAATCACCCTCGGCGGCAGGTGGCGCACGCCGAGCAATGATATTGACCGCAAGGCTGAAAGCCTTGGCGACATAGTACCGTCCCGGCTCAGCAATAATTCTGAGGTTGTCCCGCACCGGGAAATAGGTATTGATCGAGTCTATGAGGACTACAGCCGCGTGCTCGAACGTAGCGTCCTCGAAACCTCCGCCGACATCGAGCAACGTAAAGTCGTACCCGGCTGCCTTGCCCATGTCGAATGCTGAGCGGGCGCGCATCACCGCATCTGCGTACGCGTCCGTATCAAAGCATCCACTGCCCACGTGAAAGCTGACACCGATAACATCGAGCTTCAGCTCCCTCGCCTTCGCAAGGAGGGCAGGAACCGTCACCAGCGGTGCCCCAAACTTAAGGCCCAGTCGACACAACGATTTGGAATCATCCGTCAGAATGCGAACGACGAGCTTCGCGCCTGGATGGGCACGAGCGATCTTGTACAGCTCGTCCGTGTTGTCAAAAGTCATCATGTCCACGCCAGACTTGGCGCATTGGCGGACAAAGGAGGTGGCTTTGCAAGGGTTCGCGAAGATCACCCGGGACGGGTCCACTCCAAGCGACAAGATTTGGGAAATTTCCCCGTTGGACGCACAATCGAAGCCCGTGCCTAGCGCCGCAAGCAAGCGAAGGACGTACGGGTCCGGATTGCATTTCACAGCTAGTCCATCACGAGGTCATGAGCACGCGCGTTCGGTGTATTGAAGGGAATACAGACTTACCATAAAACGGTTGGATTTCCGGAAGTAACTTCTGCCATCTGAGATGCTGCTGGTACACGCAGCTGAGATCAGCCACGAAAAATGCTCTCTCTGCATCAGGTTCGCCATCCGTGGCCAGATGCAACGCCCGCATGACACCCCTCCTAAGGTGAATATCCGGGTGGCCATAGTGTAGATGGGGTAATCCGGCGATGCCAACTTCCTCTATATGGGGCACATCGTGCACAAGGAGATGGTGCTGAGATGATGATAGGATGCTCTCGACCAGGGCATTCGTGAAGACTTTGTTCTGAGAAGACGAGAGTGAAGATGGGGAACACGAAGTAAATTCATAATCAAAGTTCACAGCGTCCTGGGCTGCAAGAACCTCGACTTGAGACATTGGTGTATTGCGGGGTGGGATCGAGTCGAATTCTAGGTTTAACTCTAGGTCTTCGGGTACAGTTCCGGTCGGCGGAACGATTCGGTGGCGTGCCAGTGGTTGCAGCGGGGTGCAAGGCCCGTCCAGATGTCTGTGGTAGATTGAGGTGGTTAAACCCGAATTACCGAGCCTACCGCCGCGGTCGAGGAACGATCCGGGCGGGATAGGTATCGGTAATTGTAAGGTCTACTTCAGTCGAAGTGGGGTTCCTCGCTCCCTGTGCAGCGAGGAAAAGGCTTGAAGGGCGATATGCAGGTTATACGAAGACGATCAACAGACGCTGTCCGACCTCGAATTTTCGAAAGGGTTTTTAGTCAAGATGCGATGAGTCGCTAATTCGTGTCAGGGGGGTTCGCCTGCATGTGCAACAGTAAGCCAGCGATTCCAAGATCAAGCGACGACGTGGCAAAATCCATGTACGAACCTCGAACAGATGACCACCTGCAAAGAATCGCGCTGATCGTTAGGCCTGCGTCGAAATGCGGAAAGGGAGTGAGCACTCACTCTCGGGTCAACAGACGTAAGTCGCCGTTTCGCGCTTGGTCAGAAATGGTGCTTCAGAAGGGTCCCTGCTGTCCAACGGCTGGGTTGTGACGGCAGAGAATATACGATGTATATAGGATTTCAGTCCCTGCGATGTGGACAGAAGTGAGAGGCGTCGAGAAGTGTAACCGTCTAGCGAGGAAATTTTGGCCTACATCGATGAGACCACGTGGCCGCGCCTTTGTCATTACGTTAGGCGCCTTGGCCCGTGCGCGGGTAGGTCCACTCTGCAACAGTACCAGTTTGAGTCACTGCTACAGAGAAATTCGGGCGAATTCAGGGTTAAATAAATTTCAGTGGAACAGAGCGAGTCAATATCAGATATCCAGGGAGAATTCACGAGAATATCAACGGGAGAACTCATTGCTATATATATTTATTACAAGCTACACTAGGGTCCAGCGTACAGATGAACGGGAGATGCTGACAGTCGCACTGACTCCAAAGTTCATGGTTCACGTCGTTGCGTGGACTGGTTGCTATCGGGTCGATTGAGCGGAGGCGGTGGCGGCATATCTCTTCGTAAGGGACCGGGCGAACGTGGCGTGGACATCGGTCGTAGAGTCGTACTCGCTAGGGGTCCTAAAGGCACCTGACCAGGTAGAAGAGAGCTACCGCCTGATGTACGCTGACGCATGGCGGCTGGATGCGGTGAGTTAGGATGATATGACAGCCCGTGCGCGGTGTAGCACGATAGCGAGGTCATAGAAGGGCCATATGTCGAGGTAGTAGGAACGCTATCTTGTGGAAATGAAGAAGCATTCCATGACGCACGAGTAGCTTCTGTCCCGGCTTGTTGACCAAAGGGCTCTACCCCACCCGGTGTTGGAGGGGGAACGTTCCATTCTAAAAGACCTCCCAGAGGAATATGCTGGACGACTACTCTTTTACCAAGGACTTCGGCCTGTATGTTGAAGGTTCAGCTCTGCACAACGGAAGGCAACCTTTATTACGGGTCGATGGACGTATCTCACCTCGTACATCTTGAAAAGACCTGAATTGACTTTGGACCAGTGTTGAACACCGGTGGCTATGTTGTATAACTGGGACGAATGCTCGTGAAAGGGGCCGTGCTTCACTTGGTTTATACGAGAAATCGAGAGGAAATAGAGGTTTGTTGGAGGCAGAGGTTGGTGAAGTATAGCGTCAACTGGTATCTCTGACTGATCTGGGAAGCTAGTCAACTTTTCCGACAACCGGACCGTTAGATAAGAGGAAACTTACCTCGTAGCTGGGCACTTCCGAAGATGTAACCCAGAAAAGTGTAATCGTCGAGACCCCAAACACCATGGCTGCCTGCCGGCTCCAGGTTGTATACATCTTGCAGTCTCCAACAAAGATGTAGATAGCGCAGGAAGATTGTTAGCACAAGTTGCCGCTCGCAGTCTGGTTCTGGTTGGAAGAACCGGATGAGAGTCAGACATAACAAGAACAAAGCAAACGAAGTCTCGTGTCCCGTGCCGTAGTCCATACGGGTAAACGACCCGAAGGAGGACAAGAAATACGGGGATATGTGTGGAATGGCCGGGTGAAAATGGGGTGGCAAGAGACCGGACAAAAGCGTGTCGCATTCCTGAAGAGACGAACACGTAAGACGGCGATGCGTTGTTTGCGTTCAATGAACTTACATCTTCGAGACGTTTGCCCCACCTGCGGAAAGCAAGATTACCAAACCGCTGAGGTGTGGGTAATGGAGGTATTTCATCGATCCATTTATCAAGAGTGTTTAATAAAGCCACGGTCGCCTCGACCGCCTATTAACATCGAGATGAGCTGATATATCACCAACACCGAATAAATTGAGACCTTGCTTGGAGACGAGCTCGCCCAGGGCAGAAAGTAGCCGACGACTGATTCACTGATACGCCGTAAAAATAATCCGTAGTCCTGGTAGCCTTGGGTCAGCTTCCATTGTTCGACGTCTTCGTCTGTTCTGATTTTCAATGTCGGTATCGTATCTGATTGCTCTACGGCGGCGATAGAAATGTGGCGGAGTAGAGGTAGGCCAGACTGAGGGCCGCTCATTAGTAGCTATAGTGGGTTTCTAGAAACAGTTTAGATGAGATATTGAACAAAGTAAGCCAACCGCCCTATCGTCGTCTACATACAGGTACTGAGAATCCAGAAGAGTTTGATAACGGTAAACTTCTTCTCCCCACAGGAGCGTGGTGACAATTTGGGAATATCCTCGTTTTCGGTTCTGATCAAAAAGGCGTTGGTGACGGTCAGTCAAAGATACGGTGACAAGTGTTTACTGACGGAGAGATCAGTTGCCGCGCTCGCAGGTGGCGGTCACGTGCGCGCGTTCAAATAGCGCGGTCAACGCGTTTGATGGGGCCATGATCTTCTTCCGAGTCAGTCAAAGACACGGCGAATCATATTTGTTCCAAACAGCCATCTTGTGCCTGCAACAACTGTCACAATTCTCTCAAGACTCGACCTCGACCTGGTAGACTGTCATCAACCGTCTTCTTGTGGAAGAATCTGCACAGCAAGCCGTGAACATAATGGCTCCTTACGATGAATGGAACAGATTGGACGATGACGAGGAGGAAGAGCTCCAAGACGGTTCAGTGAGTTTCTGCATCTATCGCGTGAGCGATCATTTTGTGATATTCTTGTAGTGGTTTGAAGGGAAAAGAGACGTGATCTTGTTCGCTATTGACTGTTCAGAGTCAATGTTGGAACTGCGAGAGGATCCCAACTACGAAGACGTGAAGACCTGTCACCTTTTCACCGCGCTGGAAGCTGCGATGCAGATCCAGAAAAAGAAAGTACTCGTAGGCCCTAACGATGCGGTCGGCATCATGCTCTTCAATACGGTAAGAGGGTATGCTACCTCGCTCTCATGTTGACCTAATTCATGGATGTAGACACGGAAGAATGAAGGATCTGGACAAGGTGCAGATATCAAGAAAAATACTTTTGTGTATCAGCCTATAGAGAACATCAACGCTCCCAAAGTGCAAGAGCTCATGCAGCTCCTTGACGGTAGAATTTGTATCTAACGATCCGCCAACGGTGCACCTGACCTTGACATCTGTACAGCGGCAAGGGAGGATTCTAACTTATTGAGAGAAACGTTCCCCCCTCTCATTGGCAGCCGCGTCCCAATGGGAGATGTCTTCACGAGTTGCAATTGGATCATGCGCGATGGGTATGTATCTTCTTGCTGTTCTCGTTATCAAATAACGATGTTTTCAGAGCACCTAAGACCGCCACAAAACGGATATTTTTGATCACGGACGAAGACAATCCCCATCCTGGAGTCGGAAACGGGCGTCTTGTTTCGTCCGCGCGGACTACGCTTACCGTAAGACCAGTGCTTTCCGGACTTAAATACAGAATTTGACAAGGTCGTAGGATCTCACACAAGCTGGAATTATGGTTGAACCATTCTTTATCAGTACAGAGGAGAAACCATTCGATCCGAGCAATTTTTATTCGGTAGGCAACTTCATTTTGGATTATGTGCTTTGGTTCACATGCGATGGCGCGATAAGTCGGTACTTCTGCCCACTAACCTTATAGATGATGACGAAGCAGATGCTGAAGTTCTCCCTGAATCCGTTTCCATCACAAGAATCGATGAGCTCCTCTCACAAATGCGGTTCCGTGAGGTGCCAAAGCGCGCCCTCTTCAGCATACCATTCGAACTGGCAAAAGACTTTGTCCTAGGAATCAAAGGGTACTTCTTGAACCTGCGGTGTGCGATACTTCCTGAGCATATGTCTACTCTAGATACGGTTTGGTAACGGAACAAAAGAAAGGTACCTATCGGTATTTCGTAGATCTGGGGGATAGGATGGCACCAGTGACACCTCGGACTACCTATGCGGACCCGGTAAGCCTGTTCGTGTTCAGTGAATTATGGTTTTACGACTGCATCGTTTAGAGCACCCAAAATGAGATTCCGAAGAATGAGATCTTGTACGGCATGGCGCTTGGCGAGACGGCGGCACCACCGGAAGAGGTTGACGAAGAAGCGATGGATGTAACAGGAGGTGGGGTAACACGAACTGTACCTCTCAATACTCGAGTAAGATACCCGTTAGTATCCTTTTTATGCCAGGTCAGCTGACGATTGTTCAGGTTTTTTATACCGCTGATGAAATCAAGTCTTTCCGGACGCTGGGATTAGAGCCAGGTGTGTCCAGTGCAACCTCGTGTATTGCCCCACCTGACCGGATGTGTGACGCAGGGCTCAAACTGCTGGGATTCAAGAGCCGAAAAGAATTAGAATTCGAAGACAACATCAAGCATTCATATTTTATCTACCCTGATGAGATGGTACGTACCTGTTCTCCCGCAGTCCGTCCACTATTACTGATGGACGAGGGGAAAGGCTTATTCCGGTAGCAAGCGTACTTTCAGTGCCCTTTTGAAGACGATGATCAAGAAAAAGAGAATAGGGCTAGTGTTGGCCCTGATGAGGCGGAATGCATCTCCTGTTTTCTGCGCAATGTTGCCCCAGGTATGTTTCCCTAATCATAGGCACACAGGGATTTGCCGTTCTCTGAGGCTAGGTCTGATAATACCGTTTTCCTTGTTCAGGCAGAAAACGTGGAGGAAGGCGGTTGGAACGAACCTGCAGGTTTCCACCTAATTCCTCTTCCATATGCAGATGACATTCGGGCCGCTCCTGATCAGGTACAGTCTGCTGTACGAGGTAAGATCTGACCTACTTTATGGTAGCAATCAGTGTTTGCTAGTCATATGAATCTTCTTGGTTGATATCTGACATACTTCCTCTATCTAGCTTCTGACGACCTCAAGGATGCCGCGCGGCAATGGATCGACAAGTTGAGTGTGAAGAATGGCACCTACCCACCAGATTCTTACCCGAATCCTGGTGAGTCCTTTCGTATGCTGAGTCCCGGCCCCTTGGATTGAGCCATTGTATCCTTCCAGCTCTGGCTTATCATAACGCGCAACTGGAAGCTAGTGCTTTCCGCGAGGAATTTGACCCTGAATCGTTTGAGGACCTCACATTACCCAAATATGACATGATACACAAGGTTTGTCCATAGCGACGCTCATCCTCGTATCTTTTTGTCTGATGTGCTCATAACAAATCCACCCACTTGTTGACAGCGAGCAGGCCAGCTGATGAAAGCGTGGAAAGAAGCTTTGCTAGAGGACGAATCGGCCTGTGCGGTCCCTGCGCCTGCAGGTACGAAACGCAAAGCGGTGGGTACCTATCTTCCATTGGTGTCTCTCATCACCCGCTCAATTTATACGTACGCATGATACTTATGATTTTGTACCATATTTCAGGACGCGAATGTCGCTGAATCCGAAATCAGACAAAAGTACGAGGACGGTCAACTGAATAAGGTGAGCGGTTGTTCTCAGGCACAGTGAGACTTCGTAGTGTCCATTACACTGGGTCGTCCACATTTCTTGAAATTGTCTGATGGTCCTGTTTTCTCTTCTGATTCCTAGCTCCGTGTTGATCAGCTGAAGGTGAGTCCTATCGCTGTTGCCCACATTTGCCCAGCATCCCATGGTGGGATCCCTGCTATCACGGGGTCACCCGTTCGCTATTACGTGGCGGAAGCTCCTACGGTTTGCATTACCCTTGATCCCTGAAGTCTCACATCCGGGAGCAGCCAATGAGAGAAAGCTGAATCACACTGTTTACATGGCAACTCATATGTATGTTCCCAGGAATTCCTCAAGAGCAAGAGCCTGTCAGTTTCAGGCAAGAAACCCGAGCTTATCGATCGTGTAGGCGAATACTTGGATACTCACAGCTGAGCACTGCCGGATGCCGGCCTCTATTTGACCACAGTGTCTCCCACCTGCCCCCGCGATTCTCCCAAACGATCAAAGAACATCTAGTCTATCTTTACCAGCGTACCTCCGCAGGCTGAGCGCAATGGGAGAAAGTCTGCAATACGCAACCTTAGTCTTAGTTCGGCTCTGTCTTAGCCGCACGCATGTTTATTTGTGAATGTTCCCCAAGCATCGATAAATATACCTTTGAACACAGATATCGTAACAAATGCTTCAGTACTCGTCTCTATCCAACTTGTGGAGGCATTGTTGCAGATGAATATCGCGAAAATTGAGCTACAGTTTCCCATGCTTCTACTTTGGATTTGCTTGGAATGTCACTCACTCGTGAAGGTCACCATTAATTGCTTCGAGTGTGGCAAGTCGAGCACAGTTTGATAGCGGTAGTTTTGTCCGGCCTCCCATGCGCGAGGGAAATGCCGGAGAGGCAATCTGAACTTATCAGATAAGAGATGGCGCAATTGTGATCTTATCTCCCTCACCGAGAGCCCTGTAAGCAGCACCGAGGCCTCTTTTATTGAACGTTCCACCTCCTAACGATCTCCTACAGCAATCGTGTACATTAAACAAGCATGGCCACCTTCAATGCTCCCCCAAACTTCCACGAAATTACTTCGCCTGAACATTTCCAGTCCTTGCTCTCGACAGATCTCCAGCGCGTCTCACTGATCAACTTTTGGGCTCCATGGGCTGAGCCATGCAAGCAGATGAATGAAGTAGTTCTGGAGCTTGCGAAGAAATTCGAACAACTGCTGGTCCTTCAGGTGTGTATCAACATTTCCCGAGATGGAGCAAATGCTAAAGCGACACAATAATTCAGGTCGATGCGGAATCCCAACCAGATATCTCGGAATCATTTGAGATCGAAGCCGTGCCGACGTTCATCGTCCTACGAGTAAGTCCATGTCTGTCATATGCACATTCTACCACTGACAACCATATCGTCCAGGGGCACAGTCTTCTTGGCAGGATATCCGGTGCAGATGCTGCGCGTCTAACCGCTGACGTCGAGAAATATGTCCGCGTACCACCCTCAGTGACGCCTCAATCTCACACGGACAAAGCCCCGGTTGCGCCTGCGGAGGTAACAGAAAAGCAGGAATCCCAAGAAGAGCTCAACAAACGATTACATGCCTTGATGCAGCAGGACAAAGTTGTGCTGTTTATGAAAGGCAGTCCCGACGAGCCTCGCTGCGGCTTTTCGCGTAAGATCGTTGCTCTCCTGCGAGATCAAGGCGTGGCACAGTTCGCGCATTTTGATATCTTGACCGACGAAAGCGTCAGGTCTGGCCTCAAGGTGCTGAATAACTGGCCGACATTCCCTCAGCTGATCGTGAATGGAGAGTTCGTCGGTGGGCTAGACATCGTACAGGAGATGGTAGAGAACGGCGAGTTCAAGGAGATTATTGGGTAGATATCGTTTCGTGCCTGGTCTTCCATGTTTATACCGCTTTTCGACTCAGATTCTACATACCTTCAAGTTGCGTTCGTTAACGCATTTGGAAGACTGCTCGAAAGTATGGCGCTTCGTGACCGTTGTATGAGCATCTATCGGATTTTGCCGAACTTCAGTACAGTATACGACGTTTAAGCTCCTTTCTCTATCTACTATCTAGCATCCTCGGGAGTTGAACGTTGAATCTTGAACTGCAGCAAATATCACAAGTTGCAATAACTGCCTACAAAAAACGCTTTCAGCCGTGACTATACGTACAACTTGCGTACAACAGCATGGAGGAGTCGCTTCAAGTTGCTCTTGATCCCGACTACCTCAAGGCTCGATTGAAGTCTATGGCAACCAGCGTTGACCAAGGGAACGGAAGGTTTTATCAATTTATCGCCTCGGTATGCCGTGAAAGCTCTGACATGTATATCATAGATCTCTGGAAGAACTGCTCAACTCGTATGTTCATCTGAGGGCCACTTATCCATGAATTGTCATAACTTAGAGCTATTTGCCAGCCATGACCCTTTGAAAGGCGAAGAGTCTCAACGTCTCCGCAACTTCTGCACCTCAACTGGTGTCAACCCCGCTCACGATTTGGATCCTTACGGGCGCATGCTCACGATCGGCGACCTTCAGTCTGTACAACTCGATTTTGTGAAGCGTGTTGCAAGACACCAAGGTGCCACGGGGTCTATGGAGCAAGCGAAAGTGGCGGCTGCAGAAGAGATTGCAAGACTGCGCTGGGGTCCAACTCGAGTCCACATATTTGATCTCCTTCTGGTCGGCACAATTTCGATGCCATTCGCTCGTGAAGGTCAGTTGGCAGTCACCCGATGGCTAGCTAATGAAGCGAAGGTCCCTGTGGATGGCAAGGATCTATCGGGCACTACTGCCTTGCAACACTCCATCTCTACGAAACCCTCTAAAGACCCGGAATTTGCGCAAATTCTGTACGATGCCGGAGCGGCCGTCAGCTCGCGCAATAGGTATGGTTGCACGGCCGCGCATGAAATAGCCATGATCTGCGACGGACGCACTGCAGAAGCTGTACAGCCCGCTGTAGACGCGATGCGCTGGTTCCTATCTCATGGAGGAAACCTTGATATTCAAGATAATGACGGTATCAGTGCTCGTACGACTTTCTTGAAGGCTCTCTCGGTGTGGAGGGGTCATGGAAAACATGCCATCGAGTCTGTGTATAGGATTGTCGAAGCGGACGACAACAGAAGAAAGAAGCTCGGCGACCGTTGTTGCGCGCTTTGCGGAAGAGAACCCCAGGCCACATCGCGCTTGCTGACGTGCTCAAAATGCAAGCAAGTCAAGTATTGCAACCCACCAAATAAATGTCAGAAGTTGGACTGGCCAAGACATAAATCAATGTGTAAATCCGCGGAAGAGATCGCGCAGCAAGAGGCGAAGAAAAAGACGTATCTCGGTACACCAATATATGACTGGTACGTATACTTCGCACTGTACATTAAGATGCCTCGTTCTTGCTAATTTGACCACCAACAGATTGATCATAACATCGTGCTAACTCTGAGCGTACGGCTCTCGGTATCGCACCCTAATGCTAGACTATACAACTTTACCAGACTCAGCGTAATACCACGGCGATTTCTGGACCTCTTACTTCTTAGTCGCCGTCTTGCCCTGGTGTAAATTTCAAATGCGAGCAGGAAACAGAGGGGAAAACCTGTCTCGGAGCTGTGGAGATTGAACTATGGACATATCCAATAGCTGCATGACAGTATCAATGGAGCCGCGTTGTGTAATAAAGACGTGGGACGACGAGTTGATCGAGGCTCTCCTCAGAAAAACTGTAATGCTGGTGTGTACTTGATCTATATGTGTATTGACGTTGTGCAGGTGATGGTAGTTTCGGCCTACCCAGTTGCAAGGATTCAGTGACCCCTAATCGTGAACGTGTTCGAGATGAGCCAAACCTTCCCGTTGTGCTTCCTTCCTCTGTCGCGTTTGAACACGAGATCACCAATTTTCAATCTTGCCTTGAAACAGTGGTTTCTGGACATAAAGCCCAGTAATGCAGAGATCAGGGAGACCAGCGATCTGGGTGTTGGCGTGAAGAACCATCCGAAAGTCAATGACCTATTGACTAGATTTTGGGCCATCACGTTCACTACACGCCATGTCATAGGTTACTCTTACAGATCAGGTATTCGCTTCGTGTTCCACTGTACAAGAAGCCGAAAGCTAACTGGTCTGCAGCATGGTCACAGGTCTCACACACTGGTATGTCTCATGTCGAGGACGATTGATTCGCCCACCGGACCATTTTCAAGTCTCGGCACGCTCTACGGGTCGGTATCTATGGTGTCGCTTTTGTATAAGCTCGCGATTTTTGTGGATTGTGTTAAACCCCGCTCATGTTTACATCTATATTAGAAATGTTCGTATGAAGGGTGCCACCATCGTGACCTGCGTACGATCCTCCTCGTTTTGAAGGAATGACCGTCTTCTGCGTATTGAAGGCCACGGTAAGAGCCTATCCTCGAACCCCGCCACAGGCCCACAGCTTGACCGGGCGAGCGCCACCCATATGGGCGTTTATTGAACGTCATTCACGTGCGCCTCTCCCGGCCGACGCTTTCCGCGCGCCTGGGGGTCGTGCTTAACCTGTCTCTTCCGCTCGCCAGTGCCCCCAATCCCGCCAACCGTAAACATGATGTCCACTAGAGCAGTCGGTTTGGGTTCAGCATTCAGGCGGGCAGCTGTTAGCAGCAAGTTCTGTAAGTTGAAACCATGTCGGCAGTGTACACAGTGACTCACCTTTTCACTGCAGCCCGCATGCAGGCAGTCCGCGTAGTCCTCGCGAAACGGTGACACAGTCTTTCACAACAGAAGAGTATGGACAAGATTTAACATCATGTCTGAACCTCGCAGGGCTTTTCAGACTCAGTCACTTACTCCTTCCGCCGAGGAGAAGATCCTCAACGACCAGCGCCTCAAACGCCCCTCTAGCCCTCACTTTACCATCTATCAGCCCCAGCTCACCTGGTTGGCCTCCATCGCCAACCGTGTAACTGGTGTTGGACTTAGCTCTTGTGCGTTATGCCTGTGGTTTTGCAGATCCTGATGAATGCCCACCCTAAAACCGCTTCTTTTCGACCATAGTACTGTATGCGTTCTCCATCGCATATCTCGTCGCTCCCGAGACTTTCGCATCTGCGAACGTCATTGAGTTGATCGCCGGGCTTCCCGATCTCGTCAAGTACGCTGGCAAGACAATTCTTGCCGCGCCTTTTGCCTTCCATCTCCTCAACGGCCTGCGCCATTTGGCGTGGGACACAGGCAAATGTAAGTCCTCGATTCTCAGTGTTGTACCACTTCTTGTACTTACTGCTATCAGTCTTAACCTTGAAAGGTGTTTATGCAACTGGCTACGCCGTATTGGGCGCAACCGCCGTATCTACCGTTGCTCTGGTGCTCATGTAACTTGTGAGAATCCGTGATCATCCTTCCGTACGAAATCAAGTCCGAGCCTAACTGTAGAATGAATGATTACTTTTTTACATGGTTGTTAGATCGCATATACAGGATACGGGACGGGTTGAGGCTTAGAGACGGTGTCGTCTCGATGTGGTGATACATAACTACGCGCGTCGGTAGAACGGCTGTCATCTACCAATGTCACATGGTCGATAGCTGTTGTCAGTCAACTCTCCCTCTTGCAACACTCCTGTCTTTGCATCATGGCGATTTCTAAGATCTGCATTCACCGGTCTGCCTCACTTTATCTTGAATTTATCCACCGTATATTCGGTCCTGTTCGGTTCTCTGCATCGCTAGGTGCTAGTGGAACCATACTCAAAACCAACTCCAAGATGAACCATGAGGGATGAACTCAACTTGTGGCCAGTTGGATAGTTGTTACTGGGCTAATGAACGGATCAACCTTGATGCCGATCGGCCCAAGCGTCCTTCAACAAGTACTTCCAAGGATGCTAAGAGGCACTTCCGAGTTGATACTAGATTTGTGGAAGAGGATAGCATTGCTCATCCAGATACCACGGTAAGTTCCCTCGTTCCTCTTTGGCTGTGCGAGCTAGACAATGACCTTATGGCATCTCACTTAATTGTCACAAATCATCAGAACTTTGCACAGCCCTTAACGCTGAAGAATGCCATCTTCTGAACATCTCTGTACTTGGGTGACGGCGTCAGGGCCGGCTTATAAGGGACTGCATGTAAGCTTTGTATCCGCTCGTCCGTTGTCTTTGGCCCTTGTCACGCAAGTGCACCATGGGAAATCGCTTTTCCGTAGCGCAAGACGAACGAGATGAAGCAGAGTTCAGGTATTTGGTGCAGGCCGTCGAGATCGCCCAGCAACGAGCAAGAGTTGACGACGATCTCGAAGCGGGTCCGGATCCGAACGTATACTATGGACGGTCATACGGTGGTGGTGGGCAGATTCGCACTCGAGCAGATCCTCTCGGATTACGAGTTGGAGATTACAACCCATTGGCTGGTGTACACCGCCATGATAACAATATAGAGAGGGTGTCCACCTCTGGTCAAGGTGAGTTTGCACGTCGGCACAGCTTTGTATCTCAAATCTTGAACGTAGACGTAGTTCATCTCCAATATGCGCAGCCGGTGGGAGCGGTTCCTGTTCCCTTGTTAGGTCATCCCATTACCCCTTCCGCGGAACATGCTCCGGCTCCCATTGCATGCTGTGTTGCCCGTTCATTGCGGTCGCCGTCACCTGAGTCGGACAACAATGATAACAATCGTCCCTTGCCTGTATACGCGACTTCACTCCCGGTTTCAGGCCCACCCCCTCTTCGTGTCCAGCACGCCGCACCTGCTTCGAGTTCGTTGGAGCTTGCAGCAGACGTCGGAGACAACCGATATACAGAACCAGGTCTTGAGGACGAAAGACTCCATCGACCGGGAACACGCCTGACAAACGGCACACAGCCCTACTGTGGGAACCTTCCACATCCCATGGCGCGAAGATGGTCGGCAAGAGCAGGGAGCAGCTCTCCACCAAGGGCAATAAGATCAGCGTCCAGTAGGAGTGCGAGCCTGTCGTATCACCGTCCTTCCCGGTCGAAAGCTTCCCCTGAACCACTCGCAAGGGAGACCTTATACGGCGTCGCTCGTTCGCGTTCGCGTGCTCAGGTGACGCGGGATATCGAAAGATGGAGGTCAAGCGCTGCACCGATCGTCATAGTCCCAACAGAACCTCACAACGGCAGGAGCCGCTCGACGTCGCATATTCGAGCTTCTCCTGTCGGAACCACACAAGATCTTCTGGAGGTTTCCCCCGACGTCGGTACAGCACATGATCCTCCCATCATTGTACAGCCACCAAGAGCAGAGTCCGCGCCCCTTGCTATCCACGTGGTACCGGTCTGTGCGAGGCGGTCGGGATCGCTTGCACGGTCTGGTGTGACATCCGATATAGAGAGACCTATAGTTGACAGGCAGTGTGGTTACAGAAGCGAACGTTCCCTAACCCCGCCAGAAGAGGAGACACATCGTGGCCGTTCAAGAGCGCGGTCTCCGATCGTAGCGGCCACAACTAGCGGATCGCGTCTTGCTAGCGAGGACAGGAGAGAAGGTTGCCGATCGTATTCGCCCAGTGTCTCTCGAAGGTATTGCATATCGAGGTCACCGCCAACCACCGTGAGGTGTGGCTACAGTCGCTCACGGTCACCGCCGATTATTGTAACCAGTAGTCCTCAGTCTCATCGCTCGCCGTCACCGCCTATTATTGTGAGGACTTTCAGCCATCGCTCTCGGTCACCGCCTATCATCGTGAGGCCTGCCAGCCGTCTCTCGCAGTCACCGCCAATTATGGTAGCTAGCGGTCCTCAGGCTCGTCACCGCTCGTGGTCCCCGATCATCATACCTCTTTATTCTAGCGGAAGAGCTCGATCCAGATCCCCGACGGAACATTTTCAATCTGGTGAAGGACCACCGGTCACTCTCCAACCCCTTAGGGTGACTCCTCCACCTCTAGTTGTAAGGACCGCGGTGCCCAGTCGTCGACCCACTATCATTCGAGCGGAGTCTCGTACAATAAGATCGCAGAGTCCTGTTGTAATTAGGGGAGATCGAGAATGTTCTACCTTACGTGGTCAATCAGTCGAAGGCCGGAACCACAGATCGAGGTCACCTCCAGTTGCCATGAGCAATGTGACCGCCAGTCGTCGGGAGTCGCCATCCGTCATCATGCGAACGATTTCCAGAGCAAGATCGCGGAGCCCCACCCCCGTGAGGATCATCAGTCGGAGTGATTGCTCGCGCTCGCCAAGATGCATCATAAATACAACTAGATCAAGATCGCCAATTCCTATCCTCTTACGAACAGAACGCCGACGCCGGAGCAGGTCGAGGTCTCCTCCTTTCGTGACGAAAGCGCAAAGACCATCGCGCTCACCCTCTATAATTGTCACAACCCAACGGCCTCCCGATATCACTGCGGTTGTTCAAGAATTGAGGGCTATCGCTCGTGAAATGGAGCAATCACAGGCAGAGAGGATACATGCGTGGCAAGAACGAGACGAACGTCTCTTGCTTTTGCTCCACGCCATGGAGCGTAGACTCACCAGGAGGGCGGTGACTGCTACTAGATCACGGTCCCCCTCTACCCACAGTGGCCACTCGCAGAAGTCTGCGGACAACGTGCACATCGTATATGAGAAGCAGCTAGAGAGTGCGAGATTCAAGGCATATCCGAACATACCATACGCCGCTGGTCTGGCCGCACGGAATAAGCTGTTCCCTTGTTCTCCGACCTGGAGACCAGCTTGGACAATCTTCCCTTTGAAGGCATTCAGAGGATCCGACTTCACGTACCTGAAGATTGAAGCACATTGGGACGACGAAGCTCTTTTACGGGAGTTGAGTAGGACTTATGACCGTCTACGTACGGTATGGCGAAAGTGGTTTTTTCTCCGGAGCGTCAGGTATGCTATTTCAACCCCGTAAGTCTCGATTGTGTCGCTTGCTCACATGGCGCGGGCTACAGCTCTATTACGATGGTTTTGGTATGTCTCGATCTCATAGAGATTCTAATGCATCTGCACTAACCACATCTCCCAAGGCGGACCACTCGTTCGTGTATCCTCAACGACTAGGGCCGGCAGGCGTAAGCCCTTCCAAAAACATGCGACTACGGTACCTCTTAGCAAACCCACGTTGTATGAGAGGCCGGTATGAGTTTATGCAAGTACTAACCGCAAGGACCGATCTTGGCATTGAGTTTGTGGAGCGATTCCAGCTTAGAAGAATTGCCATTGCCGTACTGCTGCCTGTCGCCCTCTCCACGATCCTCGGCGTTCTGTACAGCGTACTAACGGGGGACGTGTCCAGTGCATTTACAATATCAGGTAAAGTACGTGAGTCTGTTCGCGAACCAGCTGTACTGAGCAACTACATACAGGATACATGACTTCCGCCTACTCTGTCTGTTTGGTACTCGTTGGGATCCTCAACTTGGTCGAGTTTTGACACTTGTTAAAATAGTATCCATGTTCAAATGTTTCCACTATGATAATACAATTCTATCGTAGCACATTATTGCGGAGAAACTCAGCTTGTAGCAGCCGCATTTACCTCAACATGCATCGTTACTTTTAATGGCATGCCCTTCACATTATGAGCGCGTTCTCGAAGTAGCCCCCAGCTCTGCCACCATTCTTCCCCTTGGTCTTCGCAGTCGTACGAGAAAAGCACTCTAGGCTCCTCGAGAGAATACAGCCCGAGATCAGAGCCGCGATCTTTGTTCAATACGCGGAGAGTTTTGTCCCGCTCTTCCTGCTCGGGACCTTTCTTCAATGTGAAGAGTCGCGCCCTGTGACTCTCCCTGTCTAGTGCCATCTTACATCGTTCTTGTCGTATGTCTTGGAATCCCCATAGCATGTTCCCAATCTGGTCTTCTGACTTGAGGTGCGAGAACAATTTGCCCAAGACAGCGGCATCTTCCATTGACATGGCGGCTGTTTGTAAGGCACCAGGCTACGAAAGCAGAGCTAATTGAACACAAGCTAGCATAGTACATACAGTGACGTACCGGGAAAGGGTGTGCAGCTTCGCCGATCAGTAGAAGACGCTCACTGCTGTCGTGTACCCAATCTTCAAGCATACCGTAGTCTACCATACGCACTCGCACAGCAGGTGAAGCGCCTGTGAGAAATTGGGCAAGTCTACACCAGAATGAGTGTCTTGGTTGATATAAGACTACTCAAATACCCACCTTGGCTCACTTTCCAGTAGTTTGGGTAGACTAATCGATGGTTCATCACTCCATGTTCCATCCTGGCCATTGTCTGGACCGTAGACATGGACAGCATGGTCGCCCTGGGGATTCTGTGACCTATATCAGCATCAGCAGCTTTCGCAATGACATGTACGAACCATCTGATAAGTATACAGGCAGTAGCCATCACCATACCACACATAAACTGCAGTCTGCTTGACGTTGATGTTAGATATGTCCTGTTCGAAGATCGACTACATACTTCTGTCTCTTCTGGACCTCCTCTGAGTTCAGGTACTCGCGCTACTTCTTCAGCAGGTATTGTAGCACTGCAAGGAAGAGATTCGTCGAGCAGAATGCTTATCAGGGAGAGTATTCGGACTAGGCAACATCACGTACTTGTATAATGCTATGCCCGTCGGAGTGCCTCTGGCTGACTGGCCAGTAATCGCTTGTCTACAAATACCCAAGGTACCGTCCGCACCGATGAACACATCGCCAGTCACGGATTCCCCACTTGTCAAGGTGACCTGGCGCGACTTTAGATCTATCGCAGTGACCTCACAATTTGGTCGGATGTGCGCGCCTGCAGCTGTGGCAGCTGTGTACAATATTCCTCGCAACTCGGGGTGCTGAGATTTCACCGAAATTTAGAATAGTCCGATAATGAGATAGGCTCGAGCACGATTCGACTCACGCTGATGAAGAACCATTCCCCACCCCCTGTCTCCAGTAAGACTTCATCGTAATATGTATGTTTAGATATGGGCTCGGGTTCATCTGCTATCAGGTACTGATTCATCAGCGCCTCGAGCGAGATTGATAAGAGGCCACCTACGTTTATTGAAAACAACACTCCTCATCCTCACTCCTCGCGCCTGTAATTCAGGCTTTAGACCCCAATGCATCAAGACTTTGGTCATATTAGGTGTCAGACGGCATCCTCCACCAAATCCTCCCTATAAACCAACCCAATTTGAGTTGATGATCACGGAGGCGAGAATCGAGACAACCTTGTGTATTTCTCTGTCCCGTTCAAGGACCGTGACATTATGTCCCGCTCGTCGTAAAGAAAGGGCAGCAGCAAGACCGGAGAGACCTGAGGTAGATATGTCAGCTTTCATGACAAAAATGAGGGCAGATATTGTATTCACCTCCGCCGACAATTATGAAATGTAAAGGTAGGGTGGTTTGTATAGGGGTGCCCTGTAATGAGTGGTCAGCTCCAGTCAAGCTCACAGATCAGCACTGTTGTCAACCTTTGTAGCCATAGTTAACTCTGTGAGATGGGTCGTTTTCAGTCCGATGTGGGAGGTGGAGAAATTTGTATAAAGCTAAAGTTGCGGATGGTGTGTGACCATTCGAATGAACATGAGTATGAAACTCCAGATCAGCCTTGAGAGATAGACTACGATCGTCCTACAAGTACTCACCAATCGCCTTGCGTAAAGCGTTTAAATCTTCCAGGGCGGGGATGAGTTTCGCGGCCTCGTGTCCGAAAAGCCGCATCAGCAAAGGTCGGTGTAAGCGAGAATTTGTCTGGCGATAACTGTGTTCCATACTTCCATTCCTAAAATCAATTTTCGTCAAGAAACTCGCGTCCATGCCAATGAAGAAGTTCATCTGTAGTAAGAAGCAGCTTCAAACGCTGATCGTCAGCAAAAGTTTTCCGAGGAGCAACCTCTGATATTGAAACAATGTATCCGAATTCACAAAGAACAAATACAGGCGATCAAAACGTGGATGTGGGATAAATAAACTACATGATAATACAATCACCCTTCTTCTTTGACCTGCGTTCCTTCTTCTGGACCGCTCGTGCCTCGCGGGTCATTTCTTCAAACCGTTCTTGCTGCTCGCGTTCTGCATCTTGGCGCTGCCGTCGCGCCTCTAATTCGTGCGCACGCTCGTCTTCCTGGGCCTGTAGCTGCTGGGCCAGCTCGTGGCTACAAGGTACATTTAGCGAGTCCGGCGACGTGGTAAAAGCCTCCGACTTACTCAGCTCGCTCTTCCAACGTCATCGCCCCTAAATCCCCTTCGAGCGCAGCCAAAGCAGTCTCCGCGGTGTGGCCTGCATAGTCTCCGCCAGCCGGGCTGGAGCGCACAAAGTCAGAGTCTACGAAGGTCGACCAGCCACCGTCCACGTCCTCGAGGCGCTCCCACACGATGGACGACTCGCGAAGAAACACTTGGTCCGTGGCAAGGGTATATAGTGCGCTGTCGTCCGGTTGTGGCGACTTGTAAAGAACGGAGAGATGGGAGTTGCGAAAAAGTGCCACAAGCGCACCTGGCTTCAGTGTTGAGGCGAGGGTGAAGAGCCCGTAATAGGTCAGCTGGGAGGAGGAACTTTCCAAGAAAGATCGGATAGTAAGTGCTGATGGATAGCTCAGTATGACTTCACCACTTCCGGGCGGAACGAGACTTACCGTCCTCGATCTTCTGGTGATCTTCAGGCGTGAGTACGGTATCAGCCTGATTTGGGCCTTGACTTGGGGATGGATCGTCTTCGCATGTGACGAGTTGTCCCTTGGACAGATGGTCCGCTTCTACTAACAGGTTGACTGCACTGTCATAGTCTCCCGCCCGCGAGAGCACACTGTGTTCTGGGGTGCTTGGATCGACAAGCCACCCATGCACGAGCTCTATACCGGCATGTTCGAAAAGCTTGAGCTCCCCACCTTCGCCTGCGGGTCTGAACGATGTGATGCCGGTGAATAAAGGGTTGAGGTCCATGCCCTCTGTGATCGAAACGATCTTCCATCAGTGGGTAATGGAACTACAACTGGACAGTACGTACTGCGCGTAACAGGCATGATAGACAATGCCGAGGACGTGTCGACGTCAGGGCACGAAGTCAGCAGGTACTCCCCGACGAGCTGTGCGAGAAACTCGTATGACACACTCCTGCGATCTTCGGGTAGTATCTGTATGTTTCCTCGAAGAATCAGGATATTGCCTGGTGGCAACAAGTTAAACAAGAACACGTCCAAGGAGTACACATTACGAACATATGGCGAGGAAAGAACATGGCCTGCAAAACTGCGCGTGTAAGTCAATACATTTGTGACCTTAAATGACATGCTCGTAGGATGGATGCCTCACCCGTTGTAATTCTGTGTGATGATCTTGAAGCGTTTCGGAGGTCCCTCCGGGTCTGGTCTGAAGGAAATCTCCTTGAGATACCATAGTTCCTCCAATGAAACTTGTACATTGTTAGTCTCGTCGGGTTGGTCATTCCGATGGGGGCTGTCCTCGCCGTGCGCAGCATCCGCCATGATAGTCGGGGTCAAGGTGGAAGTCGAAGTCGCCGCTGACAGAGACTGGGTCTGAGACAATCACTCGCCCGAAATCGTGTTCACTAAAGCGCCTGCTCGTGCTTCCTGCTCGTCCATCATCATCACTCGAGGTCGACGCTTGTCCTCGGAGATCCTGGCTACTATGACTCTCACCAAGTATTCCACGCCTATCATTGACGAGCAGAATCCTTTCTATTGCCCTTCAGTTCCCGCAGCTTCGTTTCTGCAGAGCTTACGCCAGAAGGTCTCTTTGGAGTCTCACAGTCGACACACTCTCGGGTATTCTCAAGGACAAGACGAGTTTTCTACTCCTTCATTCGCCAAACTTCTGGACCAGTCAATCAGCGAAGAAGATCTCTTAGACCTAATGTACCGCCGCCCGACCTTACCTGGATCGCCGCTTGACGAAGACTCTTCGCTCGATAGCATATATCCTGGATCTCATCGGCTAGGCTACCGCCAACCAGGATCTGATGTTGACCGGGAACGAAGAGAGCCCTCGGTAGCCTCTGAATCATTCAGTGACCTCCAGGGACCTATGATCCACGAACGCTCCTTCCTCGCTGTCAACGACGGTTCTTTCGAGCTCAGTGCTAAAGCGGACCGTATCCAGTATTTCCCCAAAATGATAGGCTTCACACCTTCCGACCCTACGAGACGCAATTATGGCGCAATAGCAGTAGACAGCGACCGGGACGTGCATGTACAGAACTCGAGCGGGAAGATCAGAGTTCTAGAAGGTACCCTCTTTCAGACTTTCGTGCAAGTGCTCATGTGTAGACACCGCGTCTCTTACCGGCCGGGCTATGAACGTTTCAGGTGAGTTAGAACATGTCATTTATGATCGTATGCAGCTCTATACACCTTGCGTAGATGACTTGTACGGACCTCCAATTGGTACTGAGTCTCCTCGCGGAATCAACAATCTTATACATCGTCTGGACCGACTCCTTCCCGGAATTAGGCTCAAAGAGAAGCTTAATGCGCTCGACGCTACAAGTCATCAACGTATCGCGGATATTCTAGCTCTAGACGGTTTGTTCACTCTGTGCACCCTTCCAACCGAGTTTAATGGTTTATAGCAGGTAAACTCGACAGTCGTGTCCTCAATATACTCCGCCAGTCTGAGATAGAATGTTTGGACTTGACATCGTCGGCTGTGGATGAAGGCGGACTGAACTTAGGTGCCAGAGACCTGCTACGCGGTGTGCACATCTCTATTTTAATGTCCCCATGATGCTCAGATGCCCGCCAGTACTTGGAAAGCCCAACAGCTTCTTGTTTCTGTACGAACTTAGTCTCAGCGGAACTCAACTATCCGATATGGATATGATACATGTCCATCACCTTCCTCGTCTCGCTCGTCTGTGGCTCGGCAGCACCGGCATCGGGAATGAAGCGTATGTCTTTCTGCTGTCTATTCTGCTAGTCGGTTTATCCCGTCTTTTGCATCAGGGTCTACCTACTTACAGCCCTCAAGCGCTCTTTGACCGATCTGGACCTGGCAGACAACGCGCACATCAATGACGACGCTATACCTGCCCTGCTTGTATTGAGAAAGTTGCAATACCTATCTCTTCTGGACACTAGCATTACCATAACCGGCGTGCGCCGTTTGGCGGTGACTTTAGAGGAGACGGGTCGGTTCACCGAAGTCGAAGTACCTCGCCAGTGCGAAGAATATATTAACAGTATGTTACTCTTCCAAGATGTTGCGCCTGCCTAATCGACACTCTGTAGAACTGCCTCAACAATACTGGTTACATCCAGCTCCGCCCCTCGCCACAAACCCTGCTGATGTGCTACAGCTCTCTAGCTCATCAATCAAGCAGAATCTCGCAGCACACGCAGAATCCAATCCTGAAATATCCGCTCAAGGAACCAAACCCGAATTAGCGGGACGCCTGAGAACTCTCCTAGAAGTCCGCAAGATGGACCTTTTGGTCCGAAAACTGATCTGGCAGGAAGAGATCTTTTGAATGAACTCTTGAACGACACCAAACACTCTTCGTCCCGTCTTCGCTATCTTAGCTTTGAATTGCACACTGTCGCCTGTGTTGTCGCCCCGCTCGCAATTCTCCTCATAAACCCCCTTTTGTTGTCATCAGCTTTCGTTTCGCTCTCTGGTCTTTCTCTCTCTGTGGGCTCCACCATATCATCCGTCTGTTGCCACCTCGTAATCTGTGTTTTTTCTCTCCTCAGTGGAATACGATCCTGTCCTTTCATGTAAAAACTTTGAATACGATAAAGAGTGTGGACGTTACAAAGCATACTATAAGATCCACGAAGGGTCCCAACACAATAGAATCCGCAAAAAGGAAGCAAACGAGGGTAGATGGTCTATTACAAAAATCGTGAGTTGCGCGTAGACTGTCCAAGATGACCGCCTAGCAACGTACATCCTAATGACACCGCGACCTCATCGCAAGGTCGGCATTGCTCCTCTCACCCTCGTGCGACCATCTGTCAGGCGTTCCGTGAGGATAGGGCTCGCCGCTGGCCTGAACTTGTAATCCTTCGAGTATCTGCTCAGCTGTTGCTGTTAGCTAACTCGCATCATGCACGAAACGTGAGTGTACCAGACCTCCTGGCGTGCACGATCTCGACCTCCTTCATGATTGGCTTGCGCATCCGGAAGGCGAACCACAGAAGGACTGCCAGCATCAGCAGTAGTGCGACGCGCTTCCAGGGTGACGGTGGGGGAGGGTTGAAACGTGGGTCTGCCCGCAAGCGTGCATGGAGCTCGTTGATGTCGCTGGTAGGCTGAAGGCGCTCGCGATTACGGGAAATAGGGCGAGAAGATTTCACGTCTGAGGCTTTGACGTCGGCAGACATTATGGTGTGTGGTGGAAGAGGTGTATGTGGTTAATGAGAGCGCTGTGGGCGTAGTGTAGGCGTACGTGGGTGTCAGGGGTACTGCTGGGTCTGTAGCTGCCTGGCGGCACTCTTGGCACCCCGGTCTAGATATTAATATTGAACTCTGAGTGCAAAGACAAGTTAAACCATCTCTGCTTCCCTCTCACACACCAGCCGCTTAATAGACGAGGGAATGTAGGCTGAAGAGTGCCTTGTACACCCTGTACAACGCCGATCTACTCCCGGACCCGAGCCAAGCTTCGGAGTGCCGCCTGCGTTTTGGGGGCGAGTGAATGGTATAACTACGAGACTCCACCATGTTATCCCCACACTGTACTCTATTTTCCGCATCCCCTCAGTCACTCCCTATATCTTTCTGCCGTTCGTGTGTTCTTGCCTCTAAATGACCTCGCTCGAAGCCAAGCTCGAAGCCGCACTCAGGTCGCGCGACGAGCGACTCATCCGGCGTCGTTTGTCTGACCCTGACTCGGACGCAGGGCTCGTAGATTTCCACACCAACGACTACCTCTCGCTATCTCACTCTCCAGATTTGCGTTCACGGTTTCTCGCAAAATTAGAAAAGGCCCCGGAGATCCTTGGATCAGGAGGCAGCAGACTACTCGTGAACGGACATGCCCACAGCGCCCTTGAGGCACGGCTAGCAACATTTTTTGACTCGCCGGCGGCGCTGCTTTTCAACTCGGGGTTCGACGCAAACGTCGGGTTTTTCTCCTGCATCCCTCAAGAAGGCGACGTTATAATCTACGACGAATATATACACGCCTCAGTGCACGATGGCGTTCGCTCCTCGCGTGCCCGCGGCGCGCAATACGCGTTCGAGCACAACAGCCTGACTTCCCTCGGAGATCTCATTTTGCGCCTTCTGAGAGAGCGTCCAGGGCTGAGCTCAGGAGAAAACAGCGTCTTCATCGCGGTGGAGAGCTTATACAGCATGGACGGGACAATCGCGCCCTTGTCGCAGATTGTAGAGATGATGGAGACTATGTTTCCGAAAGGAAATGGATATGTCGTCGTGGATGAAGCACATGCGACAGGAATATATGGTCCTCAGGGCAAAGGACTGGTCGCGATGCTTGGACTGGAGCGCAGGGTGCTCGCAAGACTACACACATTTGGCAAGGCTCTCGCTGGCTCAGGAGGTACGTCTGTTATTCGAATGAACATCACAGTCAGTTCTAACTGATATCGTGCGATTAGCTGTCGTTCTTACGAGTATTGTCATTCGCGATTACATGCTTAATTACGCGCGATCACTCATCTACACGACATCCCTGAGTTACGCGAATATAGTCTCAGTAGATTGCGCCTTTGATCTCCTCGAAGATGGCTCTGCGAAGAAGGTACGAACATGTCTACCCGTATGACCACTCCTAACTTCTTCATATCAGCTGTCTCATCATCTTCTTCAACTGAGCACCCACTTCCTCGACCGCCTCCGCACGCTTATGCAAACGCATTCTATCCCATTACACCTCTTGTCCCTCCCATCGCACCTCGCAGCGCCTCCACCGCTCGAGCCTAGCCCTGTATTGACACCGCCATTCGCCTATCTTCCGACCCCTATCATTCCAGTCATGACTTCGCGTCCACGGCCACTATCGACGTTCCTCCGAGGGAGGGGTATGAACGCACGCCCAATTACCTGGCCTACCGTGCCGAAGGGACGCGACCGGATACGAGTATGCCTACACTATGGGAATTCCCGCGAGCAGGTAGAGGCACTCGCCGAAGCGATGACAGCGTGGGCGAAGGACCAGATGGCGCAAGAACGGACTCCGAGTAGTCGGAGGATAGAGTTCGGCGAGGGGAGACTTATGGCACAACCGAAGCTATAGCGTTCCGACCCTGCCTGTTTGCCTGATCTAGATTAAGGGATTGTATCAAGGGGTTTAGTCTTGTAGAGCTTGTATTTCTTCTGCGCTCTTCTCTAGAAACTCGTCATAGGAACTGTGGTAGCTCGCTGCACAAAACATTACCAATCAATTAGAATAACAGCTTGTCGATGCACACTCACCAGGCGTGCGAGCTCTTGCTCGATACCGCGCAACGACCTCTCGATTGTGTTCTATTGCCGCCATTTGGGCCTGCTTAATGGTACCTGCATAACAACAAAATCATGTTAGCTAGACGTGGAACATTGTGGTGTAACGAGACTGACCAGAAAGATGAACGACGTTGGGTATATATCTGCGTCCCTCGATCGTAGAGATCAAAGTCACGCCCGCCCACGCAATCTGGTGCTGGTCCCGAGCAACACGTATGATACACACGTTCGTGGTCGGTGAATAGTATTTGACTGTGGATGACTCCGGAGTCAGAATACATCGTAAGGTGCATATGAAGCGGCTCAGAGAGCTACACACTGGTTAACGAGGACCCGACTGCGCCCCAGCCGACGTCCCCAAAGTTCGCGATAACACTCTGCTTGAGCGCGAGCCAGAGGTGTTTGCTGGTGAGCTCGGGGCCTGTAGTTGTAGGGAGAGGTGCATCGAGTGGGTTTAAGCTGTTTGATGAACACGGTATGAACTCAACCAAGAGCCAGCGGTTCTAAGAGTCGGTTCAACCGATGTTGTGCGCGACGTACTTTTGCAACATACCTTGAAGCGAACCATCAATTGATGTAGGCTAAGAGACAGAAGGATGTTTGGGCGACAGAGTGCAGCGAGGTGGTGGATTGAAAGCAAGTCGCGCTTGACACGAAAATCATAGCCAATCACTCAACTCGCTCGAAATTCGGAGTCAAGATTCAGTATCCTGAACGCGGGTTATTGCCAGTACTAAGTGGTGTAAGATGCAGGAGAGAACTTGGGTATACGTGTGCAGTAAATAAGTTGATAAATTATTGGCCTGCAGATGGCCTGCAGAAGGATTCCAAGAAGCGATGTAACAGAAGCGATAAATATTGCTCAATCCTCCTGAATATCCATGAAGTCGTCCACCATTTTACGCCAGTCATTCTGCATATCGCTGCGCTCTCCTGCTGTGATCTGGTTCCTAGGTACGCTAGGGCTGGATCGCGCGTTCGGTTTTTTCTGGTTCTGTGGGGGTCGCATGTTCATCGCTGCGGCACGGTAAGGGTGCAGGAACTGGCGAGCAGCTGGAGACGTGATCACCGGGCTGTCTACCTCCACGTCCACAGGTGTAGGACTGAACGACAGAAACGACTCGCTCGCCCGTGGTGTATGTGGGGGTAGTGGCGGCAGCGGCTTCTCTGTCGACGGTCCTGTCCTCATTCGCGCCCTCGACGACGACGAAGCTGAGTCGGAGAAATCGAAGAACGTGGATTTCGCTTCGTCCTGCTCGCCGTCACCCTCAGAATCATCGCTGCTGCTGCTAGAGATGGGAGTGGATACATCAATCAGAATTCAAGATATCGATGCCGAGACAGGCACCCACTCGTTCAGTGATAGATAAGACGAGAACTTATCCGGTACGAGTTGGGAAGGGACAGTGGGAACAGCGCGTGGAGTCCTTTCGCCGTTTGCTACAGTCACAGGAGCAGTGGCCGGTAGTACTGGCAGTGCACGCGGTCTTGAGTTCTCAAGTGCGTGTGTACGAGGACCTGATGGCCTGCGTGGTAGTTGGCGGGCTGATCTGAGTGATGCTGTCCTCGAGATGCTTGGCCTGGAAGTTGAGGGGGGAGTGCATATGATAGACGCATCATTCATAGAGGATGATCTCTGATGATTACTCCTCTCGATGACTTTCAGGCCAGAGGAGATGAGAGTAGAGTACTCCATGCGTGGGGGATATTGGTAAGGGTCGGTAACCCTTACTTATAGCCTAGCTGGTGAACTGCCGCCTTGGGTGGTGATGTCGATGGCCCATCACGGAGCTGCGGCTGACCCTTTTGTGCATCGCAACCAGTCTGAAAAGAGCGCCTGAGATATCAGTAGGGGCAGACGACTCTGGAACGGGTGCACAGGGTAGAAGCTCATCGCTCGCACAGGAAGGTGGAGGACGACCAAAGGGAGAATGCGTTGAACATTGTGGGTACCGTGAGATTTCCTTCGTGGGAGTGCAACTAGACAACACGACGCACTCATCAGACAGCCCAACAACATCATACAGATCTGAGAATGGTCAGATGTATTGCATAGCAAGAAAAGCAAATGCTCCATGCCGACATCACCAACCTCCGCAATAGCCCAGCCTCAGTGCTGCAGAGTGGTACTCACGCAGTAGAATATTCTGTAAGTGAGATGCCCACATATTCGATGTCGCTATGGATTGGCTAGGAGAGTCAGCTGGGTTCTGACACAGTTCGTAAGCAACACCGACGCGGATGAGAAGGCTCATGTCTGACTTTACATACCGGGAATTTGACACGCTCGCGTAACTGATGTTGACACGTATGACGATCTCTCAAGGAAAGCTAGCTATCAAGTTCCTTGGATCCAGATGCAAAGATGCAGACTGTACGTGAAGCGAGGCACCCATGTTGAGCAGTCACAGAGACGTGATGATAGATGGCGTACTTGCCAGTAAGTACATTGTTCACGTCGTTCTAGCGTACTAGAGTTGAGGGTATAGTATACTCGGTAAGAATCTGGCAAGAATAGCAGGCAAAGCCCTACGTGCTGCATCTCATTTTCGTTTTGCTTCGGCAGCCTGGGTTCGGACTTGGGCGAGGACATCCTGCTGCTGCTCAGCCAGTACCCGACGCTTGTTGAAGTAGTCAATCTGGATATGCGAAACCTCACTCAAGGTTCCTAAAACTAGGATGTGATGACACGTACCCAACTTTTTGCACAATCTTTCTCGTAGGCCTTCTTTGTAGAGGCACAAGCGTTGCCCTCATCTCCTGGTTTCACGACCCCACCCTCGTCCAAGCAAGCAAAATACGCGTCTCTACTATCCCAGCACATCTTCCGATTTTGCCGCAGCGCGGGTTCCGATTCGGAAGGTTTGCTGCTGCTGAACCAACCCATCAGTAGCCCGAGGTAATGTGTAGCAACCAGAGCAAGTGAAGGGTAGCGGTAGAGGAGGGCGCGAGACGGAGGCCGCCGCCACAACGGCGCCGGGCCAACGGATCAGACACGCCTTGGGGATGGCCAACCACGTGGCTCTGGTCACTGACGCATTTACATCCTCCGCGCTGTTGCCCTCTACCCGCTTGAATGTCATTACTCTCTCTGGGTCTCTCGAACACACTCAGCACGCCGTTCGTCGTTGTCGTCGATGGCGTCGCTTCAGGTATCGACGCCGACTCATTCGCATCCATTGTCGGTGGATGAAGGCTCGCGCAACCGCCGAGGTCGAGGGAACCAACCAACCGACTCCGATAGCCACGTACGGTCTCCAACGAACTATTTTACACTGAAAGCGCAACTGGAAACTTCTGCGGAGACTTATGCGAGGAATTCCCCTGTCAATTGGGATGGTAGCGTGAGGGGGTATGGTAAGAAGGACAAGCACAAGTCAGTATCACCCATCTCGAGCTCGCGTCTAATTCACTGAATCTTGCCAGGTCGATTGTACCTGCCCCTGTAATCGTCGTAGATGCGGCGAATGATGTTGTAGCAACCAATGGCGGATCCGAGGCTTTGTTTACGGGCGAATTGAGCTCCATTCATACTGCCCAAGTGCTCGGGACTAAATGGCACGAATACTCCGACGAGGCCATCCAGTCCACACTTTCTAGGCTCAGTAGTTCAAATTCTCCAGCAGATATTCCAAACAATCCTTACAATGCAACATTGAGGGTGCTCTCGTCTGCCGTTTACAGGCTTTCCAAGGCACGCGCAGAGTTGGAGGAGAGCCGGAGGGTGCTTCTGGAGAAGGAGGCTGCCCGACGCGCTAGAGCAGAACAATTGATGAAGGAACTACAACCTTCGGAACAGGACGTCGCACGACGTGTGCTGCAATCTTTGTTTCCGGATGATGATGAAAGCCGTCGTGAAGTGCAGAGAAAGCACAGCGATACTGTACGTCTCCACTTGCATTTTCAACGAACAAATGTTAATGGACCAGAAGTCACTGGGTTCGTCGCTGACGGAGGCGTTGGAAGACGAGGTCCCTATTTCCAGGAGTCTTTCTAACGAACCGCTCGTCGATCTTGCCATGTCCACTGCTACTATAATGTCTAAAGAGACAGTCGTTAGCAATGACTCGGCCCCAAATCCCTCTCCGGGGGAGTCTGCAGGGCAAATTGAAGCAAATTCTTCCACCCCTTCAGACCTGACTACTTCGCAGGCTGCAACTCCAGATCCAGTCAAGGAAGATTTGGCTGCAGTTTCGATGTCATTGACGAAATCAGACCGGCCGTCTATTGGAGATTGGATGGGCACTTGGTGGTCCAAGAAACCAAGAAGCAATCGCTCAACTCCCCCGCTGTCCGTCGCGGATCGGACTGCGGCCTCTGAAGGAGGAGCCCGCGCGCCGACGTCGCACACTGACGAATCGGATACGTCGTCAGTGTTGTCTATACCTATCACTCCGCAGAAACCTGGTCGCCGCAAAGGGTTGTCTAGGGGCGTCTTCGGGACCTTCGGCTTTCCCACTGCCTCTACGTCGACCTCCGCATCGGGCGCGAGAAAACGACGCAATCTTTCTGTCTCGGACATATCCGCAATTTCTCCACAACCTCCGCCAAGTTTCGTGTCTCGGTCTGGCGACAACTCCCCTACTCGTAATGTGCCGACCACCTCTGTATCCATTATCACGGCAACCCGTCCTGGCGTACCTCTTGATATTCAGGACGTGCCATCACCATCTGTTTCATCTATGTCCTCTCCGGCCGAGAAGCCTCCTCAAAGTTCTTCTCTCCGAGCTATCTTACAAGCAACGCGAGTCATGACGTCGGATCCTGCTAGTATACTCGCGGATCAAGGGCGCGATACAAGCGAACTCATTGCACGCTTGGCGCTTGAACTCGTACAGAATGCAAGAGACGAAGGCTTGGATATCCGCGATGTCACCAAGCAGCGCAAGGAGAGGCTTCGTCCTCGACATGAGCTACTTTCTCCAACATCTCCTCTCGTCATAGATAACGACCCAACGCCGACTCTCCAGCGTACTTTTACACGGCCAGAAGCCACCGGGCGGCGCCAGCGATCTCGCCAACCAACAGTCAACATTGCCTCTTTCACTTCACCACTTTTTGGATCCTTCATGCCCCAACAACAGAAGAAATCTGCGCAGCCCGGAGACAATTACAAGCCCTCCGATCCAGCATCGAATCATGCAGTCCCTGCAATTCAGACGCAACGTTCGAAACCTGGGTCTGTTCCTCTGGAGTCGATCATCCCCGTGAATGAGAAACCTCCAACACAATATCTGTCCCGTACCTATACTCCTCTTACCGCACGAGACTTCCACTTCACCTTGCCAGTGTCGGACGCGGCCTCTGGGCTATCAGATCAGAGCCAGGATATTCTCACGGATCGTTACGGATTCATATATGAGGTATCTCTGTACGACCTCCTCCTACTCATACGCGCGAAGGAATGCGAGAACTCCGCGCCAGCGTGTCTCACAGGCATCAAGATCGCTGACAGGAAAGAGGATAACCTCTGGCCGGACGACGAGGGAGTCACAGACCCGCCGATTGAAGTGGAAATCGTGAAGGGACCGTGTACATGTGACGATGATACAATCAGCATTGATACAACGAGTACGCGTCCTCCATTGCGCCACGATACTGAACAATCTGGCACGTCATCACAACGCTCCCGTGGTATATCCCCTGCATCGTCGCACGGCAGACCCCGCTCTTCGACAACTACTGGTGGCTCATCCGCCAGAGTGCCTTCGAAGCATCGGAGGTCAAAATCTTCGGTGTTAGTGGCAGATGAAGATACTCCTCGTCACGTTTGCTCTTACACCATCAAGAAGTTGCTAGCAGCGCTCATGGATATCCACGATCAGTGCCAATCTGTCCAAAGGAAAGAATGGGACATCTTCGTCAACCAGAGAAGCAAATCGTTGTATAAAGGGAGCTCAGGGTCGACTCTCAAGGCGCCTTCAGGTGGAACAAGGGCTGCGGCTATGCTTGGGCTCAGTACCACGTTAGACGAAGAAGAGCTGGCTCATAGTGAAGGTCTCGTGGGCTTCGCTCAGCTTGGACTTTCTTCCAATCGTGATGAACGGAAGGAATTCGACCGTTTGGTACGAAGTGGCATCCCTCTCGTTTATCGATCCAAGATATGGCTGGAGTGTAGTGGTGGCTTGGAGATGAGAGAACCAGGCGTGTTCTCGGATTTACTGGCCAGCGTCGACGAATCCAGCAATGTTGTCCGAGAAATCGAAAAAGATGTCGGCAGGACGATGCCTCTCAATGTGTTCTTTGGGCGTACCGGAGCAGGCGTCGACAAGCTGCGTAGAGTGCTGAAAGCGTATAGCAGGTAAGCTACACGCAAGAATGTTTCATAGTACTGTTGTCGTGACTCACCCCTAATCATAGACGGAACCCGGCTGTCGGTTATTGTCAAGGCATGAATCTGGTCACCTCAACATTGTTACTCGTTCACGCCGACGAGGAAGAAGCGTTCTGGGTTCTTTCTGCGTTGATAGAACGAATTCTCCCAGAAGACTTCTTTTCCCCGTCTCTTCTGAGCTCTCGTGCGTGTCCCCTGGTTCTCTTGGACTACGTTCGGGAGCTGCTCCCGAAGCTTCATGCGCATCTTGCGCAGCTGGGAGTGGACCTTGGTGCAA
The DNA here is from genome assembly GCA_011032875.1 of Phlebia tremellosa. Taxonomy (NCBI): domain Eukaryota; kingdom Fungi; phylum Basidiomycota; class Agaricomycetes; order Polyporales; family Meruliaceae; genus Phlebia; species Phlebia tremellosa. The sequence continues at coordinate 4,970 of JAAIFI010000090.1, read as the reverse complement.
TATGTTTCTCTTGGTTTCTTTCTCTATTCACGGATTGTCTACCAATAGAGGTAAGCTAACGTCACCTGCTCCAAAAACAAAGGATGACTCACCATGGAATGACAGACTCTTTTTAGGGTGTGGGACGTGTTCTTGGTCGACGGCCTGGATGTCTTATTTCGTGTCGCACTCGCCATCCTTCGAACCAATGAAGACGAATTACTACATTGCGACTCAATTCCTGCCGTCTACGTTGCTCTAGAGAGCCTACCAAATCGCATGTGGTGCCCCGATAAACTACTCAAAGTAAGTGACTTCTGTCTTCATGAGCCAATCACGTCTCACGCATATCGCCAGCGCGAAGTCGAGCTTCGCAACAATATTGTACACGCAGACATACTCAAGAGGCGGGAGGCTCACATCGCCGATCTTATGCAATACGCCGAATAGGTTTTGTTTCTTTCGCTTTTGTGCATGCAGTGCATGCTACTTGGGACTTTCAGATCGATATCTAATCTGCCACATATTTTCCTCTTCATATTTAATAGACCACAATGATGCAAGGTTCGTTATGTGATACCCAGTAATCAAAACATGTATACGTAGGCACTTTATATGACAATGCGACATAGAGACGTTGAAAACGCTCAGAAACCATCAGCTACTTCCTCCCAAAGCAGACCTTGCGCCGACTTCACCTCCCACTGGGCTTTGAGCGTGACTTGTCGTCCGGCACCAATATCGACTATCCATTCATATTTACCCTCAGCTTCTCCTCCTTTTCCGTCTCGTTTCTTCGACCACCTGGCTTTGACTGCTTCCCTGACATTGACCTCTTGCCCATCTTTAGCATCGGCTAGTCCTTCAGGTGCCTTCAACGTGACATTGACAGTACCACCAAGGGAACGGGGAGCAAGAGGGAGCGCGTCTCGCACGATGACGTCGGATATAGCGAACGAACTCTTATTCGTGATCGTCGTCTCCGCGGTGTAAATAACCGTGTAGAGATGGGCACCGAACGTGGCTTGAGCAGGGGCTGGTGCCGCTACCCGAGTACGTTCATGCTTGACGCGCATGGAGGGGTCAGCGCCGAGCGCACATTCGAAGTGGTCCTTTGGAAGAATATTCTAAAATATACGAGGTTTTATCAGTGAAAATGTGATAGGAACTACAGTGACACATACTCCGAGCTGTGTACGGGCCACAAGACTGTCATTCAGGAAGATGCTGCCGGGTCCGGGAAGGATGTGATATTCGCTGGTGTTCTGCACTTTACACTGCAGGATCACCGCATCGCTTATGCGAGGTACACACACGCGCGTGACCTCGGCCTTCAGGGTGAGCGCGGCAATAGAAACGGTGTGGGATGTGTCATCGCTAGGAACGTTGAAGGCACCTTCTACAGTGTATGAGACGGATAAAGGCGTCGATTGGATGATGGATGCATCGTTGCTAACAGATTCTTCCTCTTCTTCTTCTCTAAGAGTGCTGGAAGCTGCCATGCCGAATGCAGGTACCGTGGTAGCAGAACTCCCGAATAATGCTCCGGAAGTTGTGCCTGCGGCCTGTTGGCTAGCGGCTCCAAAGAGGCCTCCCCCGAACAAACCACCACTCGTCGTGCCTGTGTTGCTCGTCTGCGGGACAGCGCTCCTTCCAACCAAGGGCGTTACAGTGCCCTGTTGACCGCCACCGATTGTTTGGACGAAGCCTTGAGCTGGAGCTGAGCCAAAAGAGCCGAACGGTGTGGGAGCCGGATGAGCTTGCTGCTGTTGCTGTTGCTGTTGCTGTTGCTGTTGCTGTTGCTGTTGCTGTTGCTGTTGCTGTTGCTGTTGCTGTTGCTGTTGCTGTTGCTGTTGCTGTTGCTGTTGCTGTTGCTGTTGTCGCTGTTGTATGAATAGACCCCCACCGGGCGGCTTCTGCCTTAGCTGATACGTGGGCAGTCTCGGGATGTCGATAGCTTTCTTGCTCTGTACTGCTGTACTGAGGGTTAGAGTTGCATTTTTCCAATTTTCACCCGTGGACTGCTTGACACGAGCGCAATAATGTAGTAGCACTTGCGAAGATGGCTTTCCATCTTTGGTGGTAGTGGCATGCAAGTCGTAGATTGGTTCCCAGCTAGCATTGCTAACGACTGAACAGAAATATTAGACAAATTTAAGGACGCTGAGAAGCGAGGGACACTCACTATACGCTAGCTTGAGCTTCACGTCGCAGTCTTTCTCCGCTAGTACAGAGAGCTTGATGCGACCCGTTGCCTGCTCAGAGACGACCTGTTTCGCCTTCTCGTCAGCAATCGCTTTATCAACTTCACGTAGCTGAGCATCCAGTGCGTTCACAGCACTCAGAATACCCTTCCTGACATCAACGAATGTTTGCAAAAAAGGGACTAAGTCTGCAGGCGGGACACTTTTACTAGATATGCTTTGCCCGTAAAGGCAGTACATTTCAACCTCCTGCTGACGGATAAGCTTCATATCCTCCAGAGTCTGCTTTTTGATGTTAAGCTCGCGAAGAGCATCGCTTTCTTCGAAAGGTCCTCGCTGACTACGAAGAGTATGCACGAGGTCGACTAGACGAGCGTCCGCTCCTAAGCCTGAGATCCGGGCAGAATCCGGTTCAATACAGTTCGCAAGTCCTACGAGTTCAATTTCATGATCTCCTTTCTGCAAGATACTATGGTTATCACGGGGCGCACTACGAGCAGAGCCATGTTGCGCACCTTCAGGGAAAGCTCGAAGGAACGGACAATTTCAGCGTTGCCCGTCCTAAAGACAGTCAAGGACTGCAGTTTATGATCAGAAGCGTCTAGTGTCACAGTGGGCATCGTTATGAGCTGTTGCAGGTGCCTAGAGTCGTGGTTAAGGGAGAACATCCAGGTGTGCGGGAGGAATCTTATATGAGTCTTAGCTGCGGCGCTAGAGTCATGATGGTGACTGCCGGGACCGCACTGGTATGTCACCAGATACGAGGCACAGTTGGCCAGACTGAGAGATCAATCCAGTCATTTCTCGTGTCAGTATGTACTCATCATGAGCAACGAGACAGATTATCGCGGAGCAAGATCATCGCAGCATGTCTGTGACATCAACACAGACACGCGTGTCACAAGGGCGTGACAGTCGCGACTCCTGCTTATCTCTCATACCATCGCTCTATTTCATACAACATCCTCATTTGTATCATATCGCACTTCAATACAGTCTATTTGACATGATACTGTGAACACCGAAATGATTAACAAACGGACGCTTGCCTTGTGCTGAGCTTTCAATGTATTTTCGCCCTGCCTTCCTACATTTTTCTGCCGTTCCTGGAGGGAAGTATGCAGGACAACACAGACGTTTGTCATTGTGCCTATACTTTACAGACGTATTATACCAAGTGGACGCGAGTCGGCCTTGCTCGTGAGTTTCCTTATAAAATCCGCATTTGCTGAATCTCATCTGGTACCAATTGTTGATGTACACTCTGGAGCGATAGATACGGGCTCTGATACCAGATGGCAGTGAGGTATATGCTCTAGAAAATTAGGTACGTCTGCAAGAGGTCGTATATATGTATCTATGAGTTGACATGTTCTCACAAAGAGATGCTCAATGGAAGGGTCTCGCAACACTCGGCAGGAGATACATATATCGAAAGGCCCCGTTCTCTGCGATTCCCGAAGGCCATCTCTGGTTTCCACATGTTCAATCTAACCTGCATTGAATCTGTGGACTACTGCAATAATAACGTGAACGGTCTTCTCATACAATTGCTTGAACACGTCCAAACGACCCCTCACAGTACATGCACCTCAGCCTTCTCTTCTTCTCTTACTCTGCCTGTCGCGTCTCATCTCATTTCGCTACAGCACCTCAAGAGGTACCTCATAGTCACCACCACTGAGTTTCCCGTTATCCCTGGCCGACCTCCGCATCAGGCGTGTGGAACGACGTGCAACCTTTTTGTTGTTCTACGCCTCTCTGCGCTTTCGAGTCTGCCGAGCTTTGCGTCTTGGCATGAAGCCAATTCTATCACGCCGAAAGCCTCGGCATTTTCCCCTCCAGTTGTCCCAGTGTACCTCAACAAATTATGGTGCGCCTTCAAGCGCCCTCTTTTGCGTCCTGTATGTCCTCCCTTGCCGATATGCTTGTGGTCCAAGGACGTGATGCAAGCAGTGCAGAATGTAGGAGAAAGTGTCTGAAAACCATCTGTCCAGACTATTTTAGGGGTGGACAACGACTGCCAATGTGACGGCGTACCTTCAGGTAGCTTGAGACAACTTTGGACCATCGTCTACCGGCAGCCGACTATCGAACCCCCTCAATCCATTGCTTTCATATTCCAGCAACGGAGATGATTCCTGCGCCCTCTGGCCTAACAGCAACGTGCATCTTCTACTCGCAACACAGACGCGCCATTCAACACATGGGTGGACAGATTCCTTCTGTTGATTGATAATAAGTAGGTCCTATATGTCAATTTCTTTCAAGCATCCTCTTGACCAAACATCGTTCAGTAGCGGCTCATGTGTACAGTAACGCAGGCCGTCTGCAAAATCTGCCTTTCTTACTATGGAATACGGACTATGGCGAAAGCATACCTCCGTCTATGTGAAGGTAATGTCTATCTCGTTCACGTTCCAGTACACTCTCAAAGGGACATATTCAGATCCGACGGCTCTCTGCTCGGCATAAGCGTGTGGAGAGAAACTCGACCCTGCATCTGATTAAGACTCAAGTAAATACCTGCTTCCATGCATCCCGCAATACACAGACATCGACTTCGCACAAGTTGTACCGAAGCGTGGAACATAGCTGTTGATGAGGATCCCGGCGTTCAATGGTTGAGTAGTACAATCTCTCTGAATGCAATCCCCTTTGTCGAGATGATCTATACTCCAGTGAGTTTGTCCATATGCTGCAGTCTGCTACACATAGCGGATAGCCGTGCATGAGACGTGTAGACCACAGATGCGCTGTCCCGCACCAAATTGGTTTGGCACATAA